>PVHT021183666.1:29331065-29344962 GCA_004024745.2 Catagonus wagneri
TAATCTCACTGGAGCCTTAGACCAACCCTGTACTGCAAGAATTTGCCTCAGTTTCCTCTTGTCAAATGGAGGTGAAGTCCTCTGCCCAAGGTCACATGGCCAATATGAGGTCACAGGGACTGGACACTAGATTTTATTTGTTTAGTGGCTGATACTGTGCTTTTATTTTTTATTATTTTTTAAATGATTTTAATTTTTTCCACTATAGTTGGTTTACAGTGTTCTGTCAATGCCTACTGCAGAGCAAAGTGATGGACACTAGATTTTAGAAAGAGAAAGGCTTATTTTTATTTTTTTCAAAGCAGGCTTGGGTGTGACAGTCAGCATGCAGAAGGATTGCTGTCTGACCCTTGAACGCAAGATAAGGAATGGGCGGGGCTGCAAGGGACGTCATGGTCCTTTGGGCGGGTGCGCATGGCGGGAGGGTCACGGAGGAAGCTGGACTGGGGCTTGGCGGAGTGGCCAGTGAGTCGTTCAGATGATGAGATTCAGGTCCCCCCACGGCAGGGGAAGAGCCCGGGCCGAGGAGTCTGTGGACAGCACAGCGTGGAACTCAGGCTGTCAGTGCCTGAGCCTGTTTTTTCCATCCCTGCAGTGCCTGCAGGGGTGCTGTGTGAGCTTTGACAAGTCTCACTGCCTGGCTGATCCTTACTAGGAAAGAAAGAGGCTGGACTAGGTAGTCTCCAAGCAATGCCATGCTAAGTTCTGGAAGTCGCCAGGGCCCTGGGGCAGGGAGACTGTTTCCAGCCTTGACTGAATCACCCTTTCTTACATTGTAGCAGATTCCTTTCTGGCCTTGCACTTGCCTGAAGGTTGGAAGATCAGGTGTATCTGTGAGTCACCTCCTGGGCTCTGCCCAACCTGCACATTTCTTCATTCAGTAACATTCTCTAAACCTTTACAGTGTTCCTGGCCCCTCTCCTTTCTCATCCATCCATCCATCCATCCATCCATCCTTCCTTCCATCCAGTCAACAAATATTTATTGAACGGTGTGTCAGCTGCTATTTTAGGCTCTGAGATACAACAGTGAACAAAACTAGACGTGGTTCCATCCAGCCCTCATGGAGCCTACGGGGTTTTGGAGGTCAGAGATTTTAATCAAATAATCATCAGAAAATGCAGATGCCAACTGTTAACAAGTGCTACAAAGGAGATGGGCCTGGTGAATATCACCAAGGCGGCCAGAGAAGGCTCCCCAATTTATTTCAAGTACAGGAAATTGTACAAAGGCCTGAAGACAGAGGGAGCCCAATGAGGCTGGGAGGGAGGCGGGGCCCAGACCCAAGGGACTTGTCAGGCCTTTGAAAGAAACTGTCTTCTCTTTATTTTGGGGGGGGGGGAGTTCTATGGCATATGAAAGTTCCCAGGCTAGGGGTCGAATTGAAGCTGTAGCTGCTGGCCTACACCACAGCCACAGCCACGCAGGATCCAAGCCGTGTCTGTGACCTACACCACAGCTCATGGCAACGCTGGATCCTTAATCCCCTGAGCAAGGCCAGGGATCGAACCCATGTCCTCATGGATCCAGCTGGGTTCGTTTCCACTGAGCCACGACGGGAACTCCCTGTCTTCTTTTGAGAGCGGCAGGGATAAAGGGTTTTAATCAGGGAAGTGACTTGATCAGCTTTACATTTTCAAAATATTCTGGCTGCCCGCTGAGTAAAGAACGGAAGAGGGTGGGTGGAAGGGGAAACTGGACCCAGTGAATTTAGGAACCAGAGAGGAGGCCAGGGTCCAGAGGAGAGAGGGCTGTGGCTTGGACTAGTGTCAGGGTAGAGATAGAGAAGTCAGAGAAATATCTGGACAGTGAGTCTGTCAAGACTCAGGGCTGGGTTGGATACGGGGAGTGAAAGAGAGAGAGGTAAGAAAGGCTGGGCAGAAGGAAGGGGTGGCGGTCCAGTCACGAAGATGGGGGGCACTGAGGAGGCGCAGGCGTGGGCACTACATTGTGACTTCTGTTTTGGAGTGCTGACTTGGAACTGTTTTTAAGATATCAAATTAGGTCAAATAATAGTAACTAACATTTACCGTGCACTTAATGGCATGTAAGGAGTATTACACTAAGGGCGTTATAAGTATTATCTCATTTAATCCTGATGTCACTCTATGAGCAGAGAGTGTCAGCATCTCCATTTTCCAGGACACACTGAGGCACAGAAAAGGAAAATAGGCAGGAAGCTGGACATACTGGTCTGAAGCTCAGAAGAAAGTTCTGGGCCAGAGATGTAATGTCTTCAGGGAGGAGTATAAACTGAAGTGATGGTTGGGTGAAACTGCCCAGAGAGAGACAAGTCCAGCTTCTCTTCCATCTAACCTCCATCCTCCCTCTCACTGGGCTCTGCTCAGGCCTGCTGTCCCACACTGGGCAGTAAGTGGGGTGCCTGGATCCACCCTGGGTGTGGGAGATTGTCCATGTTGAGACTGTTTATTCTTGGACTTCCTTGGTGGCTCAGTGGGTTAAGGATCTGGTGTTGTCACTGCTGTGGCTCTGGTTACTGCTGTGGCGCGGGTTTGATACCTGGCCCTGGAACTTTCACATGCTGTGGGTGTGGCCAAAAAAAACCCCAAGCAAAACCCATTCATTCTAAAAAAAAAAAAAAAACACCCATTCATTCTTTACTCAAGAGGTAGGATCTAATCGCCCTCCTCATCAGTCTGCTAGTCCTGTGACTTGCTTGTAAATAATAGAAATCAGGAGTTCCCGTTGTGGCTCAGTGGAAACGAATCCGACTAGGAATCATGAAGCTGAGGGTTCAACCCCCTGGCCTTGCTCAGTGGGTTAAGGATTTGGCATTGCTGTGAGCTGTGGTGTCGGTTGCAGACCTGGCTCGGATCCCACGTTGCTGTGGCTGTGGCGCAGGCCAGCAGCTACAGCTCTAATTCGACCCCTAGCCTGGGAACCTCCATATGCCGCGGGTGCAGCCATAAAAAGCAAAAAAAAAAAAAGCAGTGAAAGACCACCCCACAACACACACACACACACACAGTGGCCTTTAGGGAAATTCTGGCTCAGACTTCGGGTGGCACAGATCCCAGCTCTGAACCGGAGGATTCTGGGAAAACCAGGATATTCTGGGTGCGCAGATTCCTGGGGCCTGCCCACCGGAGTGGGAGCAGACACCAAGCAGGGAGAGGCAGGTCCTAGAGATTTAGAGAGACCGTGAGCCCCAGGGAGCCCCACCAGGGGGCAGCAGGAAGCTGGTCCTAGGCCCTTATGAGTCCCTTTATGGAGAATGTCACTGGGGGTCTGAAGGCTCCAAGAAGAATTTAGGTCAGGTTCTGAAGGAAGAGAGTAGGAAAGCTACTTTAGATGTGTGGGGAAGTTGGAATGAAGAAGTCAAAATGACCAGAGGTGACTAGATGCTCGCGCAGGCTGGGAGGAACTGTGTCTATTTCATGCAAGCAGCTATACTCTTAGAACCGTGCCTGGCATACCGTATGCATTAATCAATATACTAATCAAATGCACAAATGGAGATACTGTTGGGTGGAACAAGGGAGGGAAGGAAAGGGATGGCAAATGTTTGAGGGGAAGAGAAAAAGGAAAGGGATTTTTACTTACTGAGCAGCTACTATTTGTTGGACAATATGCTAATAATAAGCTCTTTAAATTCATGATATCTCTTATCAGGTTAGTTTTTAAATTGAAAAATAATACATTTGAATGAAAAATATGAAACGAAACAAAAATTTAAAAATAAGTCTTACTCTCATACCAGACCTATACACCTTCTTCTCAGAGGCTAAAAATGTTTTTTGCATATCTTTGTAGAAATATATGCACGTCCCTTGAGGGTCACCTGCTTCCTCCTACATCTTTCTGAACCTAAAGACTCAGAATAGAGAAGAATTTCTGTAGTGTGGTCTGGGCCCACCCTTCAACAGAATCACCTGGTGGGGACTTTACTTATTAAAATGCAGATTTCAGGCTTCACATAGACCTCCCAGAATCCAGGTACAGGAATCCTTGATTTTCTATCCTAGGCAGTTTTATTACCAGCATTTGAAAAGCACTGACCTGACTCACACCATCACTTCCTGGGGAGAGGGTTCAGATAGCTCTGGGTACAAACCTAGGCTCTGTTATTTCCTCATTGTGTGACCCTGACCCTGAGTGAGACACTTTATTTCTTGTCTTAGTAAGCTTGGCCTGCAATAACAAAGTACTACAGGCTGGGTGGCTTTAGCAATAGAAATGTATTCCCTCACAGTCTGGAGGCTGTAAAGCCAAGATCTAGGTGTGAGCAGGGCTAGTTTCTGGTGGGAGCTTCTCATCCATGCTTGCAGACAGCTGTCTTCTCAGTGAGTCCTCACGTGTCTTTCCTCTGTTCATGTAAAGAGGATGAGCAGTTGAGAGTTCCCGTTGTGGCGCAGCAGAAATGAACCTGACTAGTATCCATGAGGATGCAGGTTCAATTCCTGGCCTCGCTCAGTGGGTTAAGGATCCGGTGTTGCCATGAGCTGTGGTGTAGGTCGCAGATGCAGCTCGGATCCTGTGTGGCTGTGGCTGTGGTGTAGGCCTGCAGCTGTAGCTCCAACTGGACCCCTAGCCTGGGAACTTCCATATGCCTCGGGTGCGGCCCTAAAAAGCAAAAAATAAATAAAATAAATAAAGAAAAATAAAATAAAGAGGATGAGCTCTTATCTCCCTCTTCCCATAAGGACACTAGTCCTAATGGATTAGGGCCCCACCTTAAGACCTCATTTAACATTAATTACTTCTTTTTTTGTGTGGCTGCAACCGCAGTGGCATGAAGAAGTTCCAGGCCACAGCTGAGACCTGAGCCGCGGCAGTGACAACACCAGATCTTTAACCCGCTAGGCCACCAAGGAACTCCCCTTAATTACTTCTCTAAAGGCCCTGTCTCTGAATACAGTCACGCTGGGGGCTACAGGGCTCCTATATATGAATTTGGGGGCACAGGGGACACAATTCAGTCCATAATACTGCACCCTGCCCCCAAATTTGTAGTCTTCCCATCCAAGGCATGTCTCTCCCATTTACTCAAGTCATGTTTTATAAACCTCAGTGATATTTAGGAGTTTTCTTCATATTAAACTTTGGTACTTCTCTTTATTACTGTTTTAATATTTAGTTTTTGTTTTTAACTTTTACCCCTACCTCCCTGCCAGCTTTTAATTTGGGAAATTCTCCAACCAATAGAAAAGCTGCAACATATACAATGAATACCCATATACTTAGATTTACCAACTGCTAAAGTTTTAGCACATCTGCTTTTTCTTTCTCTCTTTTTTTTTTTCCTGAACCATTGCCTTCAGGCTCCTACAGTGTTCCCCCAGCAGCTCCAGAGCAGCTCTGGTCTTCTGGGATTTAAAGGACCCACTTCTGCCCCAAAATGATCATTCTTAAGGGGAGGGACCACTGTGCATGTTCTGTTGAAGCCCTAGGACTTCACAGTGTCTACTGCCAATAGATGTTCAGTAAGAGAAGCAGGATGCCCAGGTTCACACAGCTCAGTGAGGGGCAGCATCTGCAGCCACAGGCACGTTTATCAGACCCCAAAGTCTAGCTTCCCCATCATGCCATACTGTCTCACGATAATAAAGCAGACTTTTTTCCAGAAAATAATACATTATTGGTTACTTAGATGCTGAAAATTCTTGGGCACGTGATTCATTGACTGAGTAACATTTTGATTCATCTTTAAACTATAGTGCATTTGGAGTCCCTGTCGTGGCTCAGTGGTTAACGAATCTGACTAGGAACTATGAGGTTGTGGGTTCGATCCCTGGCCTTGCTCAGTGGGTTAAGGATCCGGCGTTGCCGTGAGCTGTGGTGTAGGTCACAGATGCGGCTCGGATCTGCTGTTGCTGTGGCTGTAGCGTGGGCCAGTGGCTATGGCTCCGATTAGACCCCTAGCCTGGGAACCTCCATATGCCACGCGTGTGGTCCTAGAAAAGGCAAAAAGACAAAAAAAAAAACTATTTTGCATTAAAGTTGATGGCTTAGTGCCCAGTGCTTCAGTGCACCCGCAACCTCATGGTTCCTAGTCGAATTCGTCAACCACTGAACCACGATGCGAAGTCATTTTTTCTATTTAAAAATTTTTTTTTTTCCTATTTGAGATGATGGACATTCACTAAACAATGTAATCACTTCATGACGTATGGAAGTCAAATCATTGTGCTCTACACTTTAAACTTATACAGTGCTGTATGTCAATTATATCTCAATAAAACTGTAAGAAAAAAGGAAAATCTAGAATAACACTGTCCAACTGAAATATAATGTGAACCACAAAATATAACTTTCTTTTCTTTTTCTGCTGCACCTGCAGCATGTGGAAGTTCCTGGGCCAGGGACTGAACCCAAGCCAGAGCTGTGACCTATGCCACAGCTGCAGCAATGCTGGATCCTTAACCCACTGTGCCACAGTGGAAATTCCCACAAAATGTAACTTGAAATTTTGTTAATAACCACTATTTAAATAATATGTTTTATATAACCAACATATCCAAAATATTATTAATTCAACACATAATCATCATAAACAATTATGAATGAGGTATTTTACATTTTTTATACTATCTTCAAAATCTGCTGTGTATTTTTTTTCCATTTTTGGCAGCCACCCAGCATATGGAAGTTCCTGGGCTGGGGACTGAATCCAAGCTGGAGCTGCAACCTACGCCACAGCTGCAGCAATGCCAGATCCTTAACCCACTGTGCTGGGCTAGGGATTAAACCAGAGCCTCCACAGAGATAAACCAGAGCATTAATCCACTGCACCACAGCAGCAACTCCGAGTTTCTTTGTTTGTTTGCTTGTTTGTTTTTGGCTCTTCCTGTGGCATAGAGAAATTCCCAGGCTAGGGATCCAACCTAAGCCACAGCAGTGACAACACCAAATCCTTAACCAGAGGGCACTAGGGAACTCCAAAATCTGCTGTGTATTTTTTTTTTTTTTTGTCTTTTTGCCTTTTCTCGGGTTGCACTCGTGGCATATGGAGGTTCCCAGGCTAGGGGTCTAACCAGAGCTGTGGCCGCTGGCCAACGCCACAGTCACAGCAACACGGTATCCAAGCCACGTCTGCAACCTATACCACAGCTCACGGCAATGCCAGCCGGATCCTTAACCCACTGACCAAGGCCAGGGATTGAACCCGCAACCTCATGCTTCCTAGTCAGATTCGTTAACCACTGAGCCACAACGGGAACTCCCAGCATACCTATCAATTTCGACAATGCAGGCTGGCCATAATTCACCTGACCAATGGCTAGTTTTTCGTGGTAGTGCAGAACTAGAATATATAATATAAACATTTTTGCTAAAAATTCATTGGATTATATTATCAGTGATTATATTATCAGTAATTGCAAGAATGTCTAAATCTTACAAAGACAATTAGAATGCATGCGATGCTTTTATTGCCGTTTTCACACTTATGGGTTTAAATTTGAAACAAAGTTGTTACAGCACTGACTCATCTCTCAGTAAAACTTTGTGGTTTTCATTATATAGGTTTTACATGTTTTGTATATATTTTTAAATTAGGGTTATTCCTAAATCGTTTACATTTTTACTACCATTATAATGGAGAAAATAGTTCCCCTGGTTATTAAACTATTAATTTTGTGGTATTATCTTGGTCCTGCGTTCCCTTAATTCTAAGAGTTTGGGGTTGTTCTCCAGGTTTAAGGTTTTATGCCATATTGTCTGTAAATGAAGATTGTTTTATTTCCTTCCCAATATTTAAATCTTTTATCTCTGTTTCAAGTCTGATTATATTGGCAAGAACTTCTAAAACAGCATTAAATAATAGCATCACTGGAGTTCCCTTCGTGGCTCAATGGTTAACGAATCTGACTAAGAACCATGAGGTTGCAAGTTCAATCCCTGGCCTTGCTCAGTGGGTTAAGGATCCGGCGTTGCCGTGAGCTGTGGTGTAGGTTGCAGACGCGGCTCGGATCCCGCGTTGCTGTGGCTGTGGCGAAGGCCGGCAGCTCCAGCTCCTGTTAGACCCCTAGCCTGGGAGCCTCCATATGCCGCGGGTGAGGCCCTAGATAAGACAAAATTAATTAATTAATTAATTAATTAAAAAATAAAAAAATAATAGCATCACTATAACTATGATTTTTCTTTTTTCTTTTTTTTTTTTGTCTTTTTAGGGCCATACCCATGGGACATATGGAGGTTCCCAGGCTCAGGGTTGAATCTGAGCTACAGCTGGCTGGCCTACGCCACAGCCACAGCAATGTGGGATCTGAGCTGCGTCTGTGACCTATAACACAGCTCAATGGCAAAGCCAGATCCTCAGCTCACTGAGCAAGGCCAGGGATTGAACCCACGTCCTCATGGATACTAGTTGGATTTGTTATCGCTGAGCCACAAAAGAAACTCCACTAGTTGGGTTCTTAACCAACTGAGGTACAACAGGAACTCCTGATTGTTCTTTATTTTTTAAAATTAATTAATTAATTAAATTTGCTTTTTAGTGCTGCACCTGCAGCGTATGGTGATTCCCAGGCTAGGGGTCGAGTTGGAGCTACAGCTTCCAGTCTACGCCACAGTCACAGCAACGCCAGATCTGAGCCACGTCTGCGACCTACACCCCAGCTCATGGCAATGCTGGATCCTTAACCCACGGAGCAAGGCCAGGGACCCAACCTGCAACCTCATGGTTCCTAGTCGGATTTGTTTCTACTGCGCCACGACAGGAACTCTGGTAGCTTTTTTCTTTTAGCATTTCAAATATAGCATCCCACTCTCTCCTAGCCTGTAAAGTTTCTTCTGAGAAATCTGTTCATAGCCTTATGGGGTTCCTTCTTTTCTCTTCCTGCTTCTAATATTCCCTCTGTCTTTGATTTTTGACAGTTTCATTGGATAGTGTCTCTTTGAGTTCAGTTGGTGACCTATGAGTTTGAGGAACCTGGATATCCAAATAAGTCCTCAGCCATTATTTCTTTAAATAAGCTTTCTGTCCCCTTCTCCCTCTGTAACTCCAATAATTCACAAGTTATTTCTCCTGATAGAAATATTTTGTCCCACAGATCAAATGGGCTTCCTTCACTCTTCATTTTTTTTTCTCCTCTGACTGAATAATTTCAAAATTCCTATTTTCTAACTCATGTATTCTTTCTTCTGCTCAATCCATTCTTGCTGATGCTCTCTATTGCATTTTTTTCCATTTCATTCATTTCATTCTTTAGCTCCAGAATTTGTTTGGTTCCTTTTTTTTTTTTTTAAGTTTCTTGTATACAGCATTATAATTTAACAGTTGTATGCACTACAAAGGATTCGCTTTTTAATTATTTTTTATGATTTCTATCTCTCTGTTAAGTTTTTCATTCTGTACATGTATTATTTTCCTGACTTCATTGAATTACCTGAGTTTTCTTGTAGGTCACTGATTTTCCTTATAGCAGCTATTGTGAATTATTTATTGAGTAAATGGAATATCTCCTTGTCTTTGGGACTGGTTACTGGAAGATTATCATGATCTTTCGGTGGTGTCATGTTTCACTCATTCTTCATGTTGCTTGAAGATTTTCTTTTCTTTTCTTTTTGTCTTCTTGCCTTTTCTAGGGCCGCACCCGCAGCATATGGAGGTTCCCAGGCTAGGGGTCTAATCGGAGCTGTAGCTGTCGGCCTACACCACAGCCACAGCAACGCAGGATCCAAGTAGCGTCTGCAACCTACACCACAGCTCACGGCAACGCCGGATCCTTAACCCACTGAGCAAGGCCAGGGATCAAACCCGCAACCTCATGTTTCCTAGTCGGATTCGTTAACCACTGAGCCACGACAGGAACTCCTTGCATGAAGATTTGAATTGCTGTCTTTGTATTAGAAAGAGCAGCTCCCTCCTCTAGTTTTTACTAACTGCACTCTTTAGTGAGTCCAGACTTGTATTTTTTGCTCCAGTGTTGTGTTGTAACTTCACACCAAACCCAGACTTCCACACAGACCCTCTTAGTCTGTGCGTAATTTTCTAAGACAGTGTTTTCCACAGCTTTTGGGCCATGTCTGTGAGGGGCAGCACTTGGTTCATGGACTCCTCTGGGTCCACAGCTAAGACCAAGGTCTGTATGTCTATCACTTGAAGCATATGTGGGTGAGCTTCCTCCTGGGTCCCTTGGCATATGGGGCTGGATCCCACAGCTCCCACAAAAGCACGCTTGTCCATGGATAGTGCCATATTGCTGTTGTTGAAGGGGGGGGGCCCAAAGTAAAGATATCTCACTCAGCCATGATGCACCCTATATGTTTAAATAGTAGCATACCTGATACACATTTCTGCATTTCACATTTCACTTAATATCTCAGAGACCATTTCATATGAGTATACAGAGATCTATCTCATTCTTTTTTTTTTTTTGTCTTTTTGCCTTATCTAGGGCCGCACCTGTGGCATATGGAGGTTCCCAGGCTAGGGGTCTAACAGGAGCTGTAGCTGCCGGCCTACACCACAGTCACAGCAACGCGGGATCCAAGCTGGGTCTGCAACCTACACCACAGGTCATGGCAACACCGGATCTTTAACCCACTGAGCAAGGCCAGGGATCGAACCCGCAACCTCATGGTTCCTAGTCGGATTCGTTAACCACTGAGCCACACGACGGGAACTCCTATCTCATTCTCTTTTTATTTAAAAAAAATTATATGGCCACACCCACAGCGTATGGAAATTCCTGGGCCAAGGACTGAATCTGAGCCACAGCTGCAACATATGCTACAGCTGTGGTAACACCTGATCCTTAAAATCACTGTGCCAGGCCAGGGATGGGATCCGCGCCTGTGCAGTGACCATTGTGCTGCAGTGAGAACTCCCGTCTCATTCCTTTTAAGACCTATATAGCATCCCATTGTAGGAGTGTGACATAACCCATAAAAAAAATTAAGGTGTAACTGACATATAATATTATATTCATTCCAGACATACAACATGATTCAATATTTGTATATATTGCAAAACATCAGCACAATAGATCTAGTTTACATCTGTCACCACAGAAACCCATTTGGAGGGGGGATAGACACTTTGGTTGTTCCTGGTCTTTTTTAACTATTAACAAAGCTGGAGTGAATACTCCAGTGTACATCTTTGTGCCCCTGTGTGAGCATTAATGTAGGATTAATTTGTCACGGAACTGCAAGGTCAAAAGATACATGCTTTTTTCCCCTCTGTTTTGGCCGTGGCCTGCAGCTTGATGTGAGATTTCGGTTCCCACATCAGGGACTGAACTCGGGCCACAGTTGTGAAAGCACCAAATCCTAACCACTAGACCACCAGGGAACTCCCAAAGGACATACACATTTAAATTACAATAGGTGTTGCCAAATTGGCTTCAAAGAGCCGACCATTTTTAGTCCCACTAACAATGAACAAGAATGTCTTTCTCTACAAGGTGCATTTTTGCTAATCCGATACTAAAAAAAATAGTATTTTCCCTTAATTTTAATATACATTTCTATTATGAGGGGGTTGAATATTTTTTCATTTGTTGAAAATCATTACTTCCCTGTGAACTGTGTTCATGTCCTTTGCCCATTTAATGCATTCTTTTAAATTAATGTTTAACAACAAAGACACTACTTTTCCCCTGTCATTTGCTCAAGAATCTCAACCAAGGCAGGAGGCCCTCTCAGACAAGTGTTCAGGGTCCTCCACAATCACATCAACTCCCTCTTTTTAACTCATGTGGGCCTCCTCCCCCCATATCACTGTTCCTAAGGGCACCACTGTGGTCTCCTCAACATCCCATACCCCTTGCACAATCCTGTGTTTGCTCTCCCATCCCTCCCCTCTGGGGTGTTCTCTTCCCAGTCACATCTGACCAGTCCTTCAGGGTCCAGCTGAATTCCACCCGCCTGGGGCTCCTTTCTGAATCTAGCCTACAGTCTCACTTTCATTTGAGCTTCAGTCCACCAGCTACAGCCTATGTCCCTCAAAGTCTGGACCTGACATCTCCCAGAGCCTAGCTTCCTCTCCGTCCATGCTCAGTTTGCAGCGGTGTCAGGGTGGAGTGTGTTTCATGCACTCACTCACCACTTATTGACAGCATACATGAGTCGGGCACTGTTCCAGTCACTGGGGATATGGCAGTGCATGACAAAGACCAAGATCCCTCCTCTCGTCCAGCTAACATTTTACTAGTGTGTGTGTGTGTGTGTGTGTATTAATATACAACAAAAAGGTAAAAACCAAACACACAAAAGAATGTCAATTAAGTGCATACAACAAACAGTGAAAGGAGGAGGGGAAGGGATAAAGGAATCCTCAGGAGCTGAGATGAGAGCAGAAACCCGAATGAAAAGGCTCCAACCATGTAAAGAAACTTCCAGAACCCCCACTAGAGGCCCCACCCAGGGCGGGGGGATGGGTTCTGTTCTTCTAAAGATGGACAAGATGCAGCCCAGCTCTCGGCATCTCTCCGTGGCTTGAGAAGAACTGAAGGCAGAAGTCTGTGATCCCTGCAACTGCAGGCCTATGTTGTGTGGCAGGAGGACTTGCACCCTTCTGCTTCATATGTCAGCTGCAAATTTGGGAAAATGAAATCACGCCCGATTTGGGATTAGGAGAGCATGTACTACGTGCCAGGGTCCAGCACTTTACACCCCTGTTATTTCATTTAATCTACAGAGCAAACCTGTGTAGTATTACTAACTTTATTTTACAGAGGAAGTAACCTGTTGAGGGTTTCCACGGTTCAGAAATAAGTGCAGCTCCTGGAGAGAGCTGGGTGGTGGGGCGATCCAGTGGGGTTTACCCGCGCATTCTGGAAGCACCCTGTCTCAGGAGTTTGCCCCCGGCGAGCGCCCTGTAGGCGGCCCCCCGCCCTTGCTCAAGTCTTGTGGCCTCAAGGGCCAAGGGGCGCGCGGCAGGCTGGGGGCGGGGAAGGCCCAGGGACAAAGGCCGCGGTTACCGCGCTCGGGCGCGCGGGTGCGGCGGCCAACTTCGGCGGCGGTGCGGAGACTCCGCACGCCCGAGCCCGGAGGAACCCGCGCCGCGACGGAGCGCCCCGGGATGCCGTCCGCGCCGCCGCAGGCCGGGCCCGCGGGCCCGCCGCCCGTACCGCCCCCTCCTCCGCCCCCGCCCCCGCCCCCTCCCCCCCTCCCCGAGGCGGCCGCGGCGGCTCCGTGCGCGGCGAACATGGCGGCGGCGGTCGGGCGGGACACTTTACCTGAGCACTGGTCCTATGGCGTGTGCCGGGACGGCCGCGTCTTCTTCATCAAGTGCGACGCGGGAAAGCGGGGGCGCGGGCGGGGGCGCGGGCCGGGCAGGGGTACCGGGCCGGGCGGGCGTCTCCGGAGCAGCGGCAGCGGCGGCAGCGCTAACAGGTGCACCTCTTTCCTCGCAGTGACCAGCTCCGCTGCACGACCTGGCTGCACCCGCGCACGGGGGAGCCCGTCAACTCCGGCCACATGATCCGCTCAGGTGGGCCCCGGGCCGCTGGCGTGGGGCGCTCGGGAGGCGCGCGCCTGGGCGGCCCAAGTTTGACGGGACTTTTCTTGCGTTTCCTCAGATCTGCCCCGCGGCTGGGAGGAGGGCTTCACGGAGGAGGGCGCCAGCTACTTCATCGAGTGAGTGACCGCGGCCCCGCGTCCGCACCTGGGCCGCAGGGGGTCCCAGTGGGTTCCCGCCGCGCCCCCGCCCCCCCCCTCCCGCGGGGGTCCGGGCGAGTTGGCGCGCGCTGCGCGGCTGCCGCACTCGGCTGGGATTTTTTGTGCCTGAGTTATGTGGCGGGCTCCGTGGGGGAGGCCGGATTTGGCGGGGGGGGGGGCATATCTCCAGAAGGGGACCCGGACGGGGGACCCGGGACAGGGCTGCAGACTGCGTCCTGGACCCAGCGATTGGGTGAGATTCCGGCGCTGGTGTCGGGGGCCGGACACGCCTCCGCCGTTAGGGTCTCCCGCTGCGCTGAGCCTGGCT
>PVHT021183666.1:29345962-29358471 GCA_004024745.2 Catagonus wagneri
GGGGGGTGGGGAACAGAAGTAGGAGTTTTGACCCTGGTCCGGGAACTGGCTTTGGGGGAGGGGGTGGGAAAGAGACGAAGGGTATCTTGTCTAGGGCACTTTCTCTTGGGCCGCGCGCGTTCTCTGGGGTGGTGGTGGAAGGAGAGTCGGAACCGCACCCGCCACTGCTCCAAAGCGCGGGCCTGAGGGGGAGCGTTGGGGGCGGGGAGGGGAGCCGGTCCGCCGGCAGCATTCCTTGAACACTCTGCGTCTCTTTAGCTGTTGCTTAAGGGACAATGACTCCGGCCTCTTCTAGCCTAGAAGTCGTTTTTCCGCAAAAGTTCAGGAGTGTTGCCCCACTCATCAACTATCCTAGACTTATGACCGTAGACTCGAAATCGAGGGACAGCAAGTTAGGGCGCTGTTCCGACGCTGACAATAGTCTTGAGTTTCCCTCTTTGGGTGTGCACCTGTGTTGCGGTTTTTCTCTGCAACACTCTGCCTGCTCTCCGCCGTGAACTCCATGAGGTCAGAAACTGCTTTTGATCCTATGCCCCAGTGCCTGGCACAGAGTAGGCACTTGGTAAGTGTTTGCTCATTGAAATGGATAAACTAGCCAAAGGATGGACGGTGGTGTATTTGAGGGGCCAGTGAGTCATAATTCCTTCTTCACTAACTTGAAAGCACTGCTAGTCAGTGATGGAGCAGCCTATTTGAGGCTCCAGTGCCCCAGAAAATCTCAGAGCCTCCCTCCCGGGTTTGGGCTACAGCAGATGGTTGAAATCCTGATGAATGCGATTAACAGAAATGAGCACTAGCTCTGTGGCTGTGGTTCTGCTGTCCTACCTCACCTTTGTCTTTGAGAGAGAAGTTGGGGAGCCGGCTGGGACCTCAGACCCTTTGGTCAGTGGGCCTCTCTGGCTCATAATTACATCCATTGATGTTATAATGTTCAGTTTCTCCTGAGTACCACACATTGGTCTAGTGGCTGGGACTACCCAAGTGAATGAGACAGACTCTGGTCTGGATCCTCAGGAAGCTTGCAGTTGAGTGGGAGAGAGGAGGAAGCAGAAAACCAAGTTAAAAAGAAAAAGACCAGGAGTAGTGTCAGATAGTGGTAACTGCTATGCAGAAAATTAAAGTAAGGTGATGTGATGAATAACTGAGTAGTTTAGCTGGAATGGGAGGTCAGTGGTGCTGTTTCTGAACAGGTGACATTTAAAGTAAAATTTGAGGAGTTCCCTTCGTGGCTCAGTGGTTAACGGATCTGACTAAGAACCATGAGGTCGTGGATTCGATCCCTGGCCTTGCTCAGTGGGTTAAGGATCCGGCGTTGCCATGACCTGTGGTGTAGGTTGCAGACCCGGCTCTGATCCCGCGTTGCTGTGGCTGTGGTGTAGGCCGGCAGCTACGACCCCTAGCCTGAGAACCTCCATATGCCATGGATGCAGCTCTACATAAAGGCAAAAAGACAAAAAAAAAAAAAAAAGGTAAAATTTGAATGACAAGAAAGAGCCATCCTTGTGTTGATGAGGTGGCAAAGCATTTCTGGAAGAGAGAAACTGCCAGGGCTAGGGCTTTCAGTCACAAAAGAGCTTCCAGTTCAAGGAGCAGAAAGGCCAGTGTGGCTGGAATATGAACAAGGGAGAAAGTGGCAGAGGAGATTATAGACAGGAAAAAGCCGAATGATGTAGGGCTTTGTGAGCCGGGGTAAGGAGTTTTCAAACTGTATTCTAAGCCTGGTGAGAAGTCATTGGACGGTTTTAAGAAGGGAGTGATGCAATTTGATTTGCATTTTTAGAATGGTCACTCTACCTGCTCCAGAGTGGGTTATAGGTGGGCATCTGTATGGATGGTAGTAAGAGGTTGTTGCTGCAGTCCAGGCAAGAGCTAATGGTGGCCTGAGTGGGGTTGGTAGCACTGGAGATGGAGAGAAGTGGTCAGATTCGGGCTCGGTGATTTGGACGAAGTCTGTGGGAGAAAGAAAAGGGTCTGAGATGACTTCTAGGAGCTCGAGCACCTAAGAGGATGGTGCTCACGTCATTGAGATGGGAAGGCTGGGAGGAGCAGGTTTGGGGTGAGGGAGAGGCTGTGATCTTGCTTTGCCATGTTACCCTGAGATGTGAATGTATCAGCTAGTCAGATGTATGAGTTTAAGCCCAGGGGGCGAGAGAGGACTGAAGAGTTACGTTGGGTGTTATAGGTGTTATTCAAGACCACGGGCTTGGAAGCAATCACCGAGGAAGAGAGTGTGGACAGAAAAGTTGACCTAAGCCTTGGGACAGAGCATCATTTAGAGATTGGTAAAAGTTCTCTGGAAGGTAGGAGGAAAACCCAGGGGAGTGAGGGATCCCAGACGCCTAAAGGACAGTCCTGAGTGGAGCAGGTGAAAGAGAACACATAGGGTAAGGAAATGGAGCAGGTAGGTATAGATGATATATACAAGGGTATCTTGCAGGAAGTTTTGTTTCAAAGTGGAGTTGAAGAACCAGCTGTGAACTGGAGAGGATGTGTGTTCTGGGGAGGTGTGCCTTTTTTTTTTTTTTTAGAAGATTGTAGAATAAGTTTTGTTTCTGGATGAGAATAATCCAGTAGAGATGGAGAAATAGATGATGCAGGAAGGAGTTGTGATGATTACTGGAGCGTTGTTTCTGAGAAGGTGTGAGAGAAGGGATCCAGGGCTTTAAGTCTCACTGGTCTCAGATGGGAACGGGGCATTTCATTCATTTGCAGGGAGTTAGGGCTGAGTGCCAGAACTGATGTAAAGAGGTTGATACGGTTGGTGAGGGGAGAAGTGGGTGTTCCTGTCTGTTGGTTTCTTTTTCATGAGGTACCACGCAAAGTCTTGGGTTTGAGGGACTTGGGGGGGGCGTGTAGGACTCCATAGGCCATAGTCACAGCCGCCCAGCCTTCCTGTTCTTTGCTGACTCTTCCATGGTAACTGTGTCAAGTCCCTGGTGATCATCTTACAGCAAGCCCTGGCCCTCTACCTCCAGGGCCTTGGCTGAGTCCTCCTAGGCCTAGGGGAAAGCAGAATGTGACAGTGTCCCCTACCCTCAAAGCAGAGCCATATAGGGAAGCCGAGACCCTGTGGCAGCTGATCGTATTTACTGGCTCCTGTGGCAATTTCTTAAAAGACTTAATGGCTTGGGAGTAATTAGAATAATTACTTTTCCCCCACATTGAAAATGTTTTGCTTTAGTCTGCTTTTTTAGATTTGCTATGAGCATTTCTGAGTATTGATATATATATACATTTTTTGACCCTCCTCTAATAGGGCTCAGTTAGAAGGACAAAGAATTGGCATAGCTGCTTTTATTTTCCCCAGTTGATCCTTGGACTAGAAAGTTGTGTGAGATTTGCAGGATGCATCAGTTACTCCTGATATTTAGCAGATGTTTGAATATTTTCCAGAGTCCAGTTCTTGAAGCAGAAAACCTTGGGCTAAGGCAGATAGATTTTAGTGTGTGTGTGTGTGTGTGTGTGTGTGTTTTAGAGTCACACCCGCGGCATATGGAAGTTCCCAGGCTAGGGGTCCTATACGCACAGTCACAGCAATGCCAGGTGAGAGCCATGTCTGTGACCTACACCACAGCTCATGGCACCGCTGGATCCTTAACCCACTGAGTGAGGCCAGGGATCGAACCTACAATCTCATGGTTCCTAGTTGGATTCGTTTCCTCTGCACCACAGCGGGAGCTCCCAGATTTTAGTTTTGATTGCTGCACGTTTGGTTCAATTTTGGATTAACTCAAGGACAAAGCGTATAAGGAATCTACTCCCGGTCCTCCCAACTCTTAGACTAGGTGATGCTCATATCCCCTAAGAAGACTTCTTTACTCTAAAATGACTCTACTTTCCCATGAGTCTCTTAGCCCAGGTAGTGAGTTATGATAGTAATTGTGATAATAGTGTCATTAACTACAGCAGCAATAATAGTAATAGCGGTTATATTATAGCATCACCTTTTTGAGTCCTTGAAAAATGCCAGGAACTGTTTCATAACTGTTATCTCACAACAACTTGGTGAGGTGGAAACTATTACTAGTCACATTTTGCTGACATGGAATCTCATATAATCCTGGGCATTCAGGCAGCAAAGGTTAGTTGGCCCTTTCTGTTTCCTTTTCTTATTTGATCCTTCTAACAGGCCCTAGAAGCAGCAGAGCCGGGATTATCCTGTTTTTCAGATGGTGAAATTCCAGTTCATGAAGGTTCAGTGATTTGGCTGAAGTTTTAGAGCTGGGACTGGACTGTAGATCTTCTCTCTAATATAGTTATTGTGCTAGTGGGGTTGGCTCCTTCCCCAGGTCACGGGTGAGAGCCAGCATCCATATTTAAAGGAGCCTTGTGCCACGTGCCATTGCTCTGTGTCTGGCTATCCAAGGCTCACGGGGTCAGACCCCTTCTTTGTTTTACTGGGGATTGAGGCGCCTTGGGAGGGCCCCATGCTGACTGGTGGTGGTACCTGTCTCTTAGTAAGAAATGGGAGACATTAATTATTACTTAATAAAAACAGTTGGTAGACACAACCTTTTCAAACATAAAACCCATGAGGAAAAATTCTAGAAGAGGCCTTGGGAACTGGAGTGTTAAAATAGGCTAGTCTTTAGGGTTTCATGGAACCCTGTGGGTTGGGTTCTCCCTACGGCAGGCTTGGAATAGGTCCTGAGTCAATAAGGAGTATGAATGGCAGAAAGGAGAGGTCTTGGCTCCTCTCAGACTTTGGAGCCCAGCCCAGCACTGGGCACTGAGTTGCCATTTGGTATTGAAGTATATCAGAGGTGTAGGGGAGACCAGGCAAGGTGAAGAAAGCGAAACAGCCAGGAACCACACCTGTCAAGGCAGGTGCCTGGACCTCAGGCTTCTTGGATGTCGTTGCTTGCAGTCCGGAACAGCACTCAAAGCAGGCAGCTGGCCTCCTTTGGCTTCTTCACCTCATAATCTCAAGTGCTGCATCTGGGGAACAGGACGTCTGTTGGCTTTTGGACCAGACTTCCCTCCCTTTCTGGATGCCAGGCCTTGGTGTCTGCTGTGACCTGGCTCCATGGCCCTGGTGGGAAGTAGCTGGCTGTACAAGGTCCCTTCTAGCTTTAAGTCCCTCGGTTTTAGCTTTGGAGCCTTCCAGGGCCATCCTGTGTGGGTGTCACTCTCTTTGTGGGTGCCCTTCCCCAAGTGAGGGCAGTGAGGCTCTTAGGGAAGACATTGCTGAGACTCAGAGTAAGGCTGATTTTCCTTCCCCAGATGTTTGTACTGCAGCAGGTCTTGGGACAGGACTGGCTACATGATTCGCAGGACCTTATGCAAAATGAAAGTACAGGGCCACTCGTTCAAAAAGCTAGAAAAAAGTGTCATTAAAAGTATTAAAGTATAAAACTCTTTCCTTTCTTCGGTAGTCTCTCCCTCAACTTCTCATGGCACTGCTATTTGCTGTTTTAATGCCCTTCTAAGTTTTAAAAAGTTAAAAAGCTAAATTATTAGCATAAATCTTATACTTCACTTCTATGTTGTGGAATATAAAGTTTTAAATGCAAACATCTGGGCATTGACCTCATAGACTGAATCACCACCACCATGTCCCACTCCAGGATGCCACAGGGAGATTGCAGGTGCTCAGGCTCCCCTGGACAGAAGTGAGGACCAGCAGTGCTGGGTGGGACTTGGGGTTCCAGCGGGCTGGGAATGGGCAGTTAAGAACCCATCCTGCAGAGACAGGGAGTAGAGACCAGATGTGAACCAAGGCTTCAACTCTCCTTTCGAAGGGTTACCCTTTTGTAATAATACTGAACATCTAGGGTGTGTGCTTTTGTATTTAGCAAACTCATCGTTCAGTGTGAAATTAAAGAGAGAAAGGAGGAATTGGCGAGTGAAGGCTGAGCTGGGGATGACACAGTGTCCTGCTGGGGACCCCAGTTGGTTGTAGAGGAAGCCCACCAGGTGTAGAGGAAGCCTGTGAATACTGGATGGTCCGGGGAGCTGCCCTCTTGGTGTGGTTTTTTTTGGGGGCTGGGGGTGGGCAATGCTCTTGCAGCATACAGAAGCTCCGGGGCCAGGGATCAAACCCTCGCCACAGCAGTGACAACGCCAGATCCTTAACCTTGCAGGGCCACCAGGGACCTCCTTGAGGGTTAATTAAGCCATCACCCAGGGGACAGTGTTAGAAAGACATTTGTGCTGTCTGCTACGTGTTCCTCTCCAGGCAAATGTTGAACTTTATGGTGGTAAAATTTGTTTTGTAGCATGCCAGCCTATTAATTCAAGTATTTGTCATCTTTCTTTTTGAGGTGTTCCTGGGAACAGCAGTCCCAAGCAACTTTCTTTCAAACCAGAAAGCAACAGTTCCACAAAGAATTTCTGGGAAACTAGCAGCTTACATCTATTTAGAAGGGACATTCTTAAATCTCTTGTTGAAGGTTAAGAAAAAGTTCTCCCAGCTTGGCAAGCCTTGGCTTAATCCCACACTTTATGTTTCATTTCCTGGTTGTTTTATCAAGGGTGAAAACTGGCTCATGGATTGAAACGTTAGGGTCTGTGCACATGGAACAAGAGTGGTGTTGTGTGGAGAGCTGGGGGGAGGATTAAAAGCCATGGTTTGTGCCACAGTCTCAAAACCAGCCTAGAAAAGATCTGGGAAAACCTCTTTAAGACAAATGGTGGCAAATCATTTCTTAAGGCCCCACCCCCCTTTTTTTTTTTCCAGAGAAAGGGTTGGGGTGGGTGGTGAGGATATTACTCTCGGTTTGCAAGGCTGTGTGTGTGAAGAGGGTGGGTGTAGGTATCATTCCCTTGATATTTATGGAAGTAAATTTGGGGCTTCCTAAATTGAGGACTTTGGAAAGCACTTCAGGATGTGAACTATTCTTGGTGATTTATTAAGGTGCCTAGTCTGGTTTTCTGTGCCTTCAGGAAAGAGCATGGGTTTGAGTCTTTTTGCTCAGTGTAAGACAGCAGCATCTTAGCAGACTGGCAGAGTGTCTTAAGTAAACATTGGCAGAGGGAACAACATGGAGGAATATGGTTTTATTTGTTGTTTTTAAAAGACTGTCAAAACATTTACTTCTCAATTTTCTGAACTGAGAAGTGTTTTGGGTTAATGCTTTATTGTTTACAAGTGCTCCATGAATATTATCTGCTTGGAGACCCAACAGTTATGGCATTTTGGGAGTTCCCGCTGCGATGCAGTGTGTTAAGGATCCAGCATTGTCTCTGCAGAGGCTTGGGTCACTGCTGAGGCATGGGTTCGATCTCCGGCCCAGCGCAGTGGGTTAAGGATCCATCATTGCCACAGTTGTGGCATAGGTTGCAGCTGGGGCTTGGATTTGAACTTCCATATGCTGCAGGTGTGGCCAAAAAAAGCCCTCCACAAAGTAAACGATATGGGCTCAGAGGGATAAAGTGACTTCCTAAAGTCATGTGCTATGTTAGCTCAGCCTTTTTGGGGTTCAGAGAAAAGGGTACGCATGTTTCAGCCCAGGGCTTCTCATACCTTCAACCATAGCTCTGATAACAGAAGAGGATGAAGGCCAGCTCACCTGGAGACCAGGTGGCAGAAAACATCCTCAAAATGGTTCTGTCCAGAAATTCAGGTAGACTTTATCCTCAACTTCACTTATTAAAAAATGCTCTCCCATATATTTCATTAGGATCAGGACTCTATTTTTTTTGGTATTTTTGTCTTTCGAGGGCTGCACTTGCAACACATTGAGGTTCCCAGGTTAGGGGTTGAATTGGAGCTGTAGCCACCGGCCTATACCACAGTCACAGCGATGCAGGATCCAAGCCATGTCTGTGACCCACAGCACAGTTCACGGCAATACCAGATCCTTAACCCAGCGAGCGAGGCCAGGGATCAAACCTGCGTCTTCATGGATCCTAGTTGGGTTGACTAGCTGCTGAGCCATGATGAGATCTCCTAGGATCAGGACTTTGGCAGGATGCATCATGCACTGGTATATGGCTTTGTGTTTCATAAACCCGTACCCCCCAGAGGACCAATTTCCTGGTCAATTTTAGGTGACAGGGAAGAATGGGGGAGACCACTTGTTGGCCTTCCAGTGCCTCTGGGGCGAACATCTCCAGAGGGGGGTCCACAGGCCTCCAGGAAGACATCAACAGCTGTTGTGACTTCAGGTCGTCTTTTTCTGGGACTGAGTTGAGCCAGAACACCTCCCTCGAATCCAGCGTACTCATGGTCATTGGATGCTGGCGCAGCAGCAGGGTCAGTTTTTCTCGAAGCCCAAAGCACGAGAGGGCAACTTTACCATGCAGGAAAACGTGTAGGGGTTGTTATGTGGTGACAGTCTGTGTAAGGAGGCAGTGAGTAAGTGCATGAGCTCTGGAACCTGATTGCTTAGATTTTTTTTTTTCTTTTTGGCTGTGCCTGCAGCATGCAGAAGTTCTAGGGCCAGGGATCAAACCCACGCCACAGCAGCGGCAATGTCAGATCCTTAACCTGCTGAGCCACCAGGGAACTGATTCCCTAGATTTGAATTCCAAGTCCTCCGTTTACAGCTCCCTGACCCTGGCAGTTTACCTACTCCCTTTAAGCCTCATTTCCTCACCAGTAAAATGAAGATAAATGTGAGAAATATGTGAATTGATGAAAAGGGTTTAGCAAGTGTCTGGCTTGTAATGAGTGCCAGTAAATGTGGGCTTCTCTTCTGGACATCCGCTAAACACTGAGATGAGGTGGAGGTGTATGTGGCCTCTGAGGCCCAGTCGTATTCTGCTGCTGTAGGTCTGGCGCCCCTGAACTGGGGTTGCCTGGCTTGGGAGCATGCAAACTATAGGACTCAGCTCTGGAATTGCTTTGGACCAGTGAACTGTTAGGGTTGTTAAAAAGGTGCATAATCGGAGTTCCTGTCGTGGCGCAGCGGAAACAAATCTGACTAGGAACAGTGAGGTTGCGGGTTCGATCCCTGGCCTTGCTCAGTGGGTTAAGGATGGTGTTGCTGTGAGCTGTGGTGTAGGTTGCAGATGCGGCTCAGATCTGGCATCGCTGTGGCTGTGGCGTAGGCCGGCAGCTGCAACTTCGATTAGACCCCTAGCCTGGGAACTTCCATATGCTGCGGGTGTGGCCCTAAAATGACAAAAGACAAAAAAAAAAAAAGAAGATGCATAACCATTTAGGTTGTTAAAAAGATGTTCTTAAGTTATTTGCTTTTTTTTTGTTTTTAAGTAGGGCCGCACCTGCAGCACGTGGAAGTTCCCAGGCTAGGGGTCGAATTGGAACTACAGCTGCCGGCCTACGCCATAGCCACAGAAACACGGGATCTGAGCTGCGTCTGCGACCTATACCACAGCTCACAGCATCACTGGATCCCTGACCCACTGAGCCAAGCTGCATCCTCATGGATACTAGTAGGATTTGTTTCCACTGCGCCACAATAGGAACTCCATTAAGGTATTTGCTTTTAAGTGGTTGTGTTTAAGTGGTTTAGTTTACACACACTAAAACATATGTGTGTGTATTCAGGGGAATGGACGATAGAGCAGATGGGGCAAAATGTTAACAATGGTGAGGAGTATCAGGACATTCTTTGTACTATTCTTGCAACTTTTCAGTACTTTTGAAATTTTTCCAAATAAAAGGGCAATTTAAAAAACAAAACTAAAAAAAAAGGGATATAGTTAAAAAAAAAAAAACAACGCTGTATAACCTTTTCCAAACAAGGGTTACACTGTCCCAAGGCTGGTGGTATCTTGTCTAGGCTGTAGACCTAGGGACCAAAAGCCCTGGGTAATGAGGTGTGAAAATGACTCCTGGTTTGTCTGTTTTCTGGGCATTTAGAGGGCTGCACAGATGTCCAATCCTTAATCTGGACAGCCACCTGGTTATCGGCTCTGCCCGCTGAAGGGCAGACACTGTCTGGTGCTGCCTGGGCCACAGATGTCAACAGAATAATCTCCGAGGTGTGTGATAGTTGAAAAACACATACATTCCTTTTATTTATTTATTTGTTTATTTAGCCTTTTAGGGTCGCACCCATGGCATATGGAGGTTCCCAGGCTAGGGGTCTAATCAGAGCTGTAGCCGCCGGCCTGCACCACAGCCACAGCAACGCCAGATCCGAGCTGTGTCCGCGACATACACCACAGCTCATGGCAACGCCGGATCCTTAACCTGCTGAGTGATGCCAGGGTTTGAACCCGCAACCTCATGTTTCCTAGTCGGATTCGTTAGCCACTGCACCACGACAGGAAATCCCATACATTCCTTTTCGAAGCAGGCGTTTTTATTATTTTATTGTCTTCATTTTACAGATCAAGCATTCAAGGTGGTGGTGGGGGTGTGTGAGGGAAGGAGAAGCGTTAAAAGATCTTTTCAAGGCAGAGCATCAATAGGGCAGTGGGGCTTGAACCTTGGTCTTTTGGGCTACACATTTGTATACTGTTTCTACCAGGGTATGAGGTGTCTTCTGGCTACCATCACCTCTTCCTCTGCTCTGAATCCTCCCTTTATGGTCTGTTCCCCAAAACTGGTCCCTCTGGACCACCCCAGTGACCCTGAGGCAGACGGACTCCGGGCTCCTGGGCCTCCCTCAGAAAGATCCCCCGCAGGACAGAAGAGTGATGGCTGAGGTGGATGCTTCCCAGGGCCGTGGGTTGGGTCCCTGTTGTTCTGGGGGAGTAGATTCCCCCCCACCTCCCCCCAGATGTCAGCTGACCACAGCTTAAGGGTTGATGAGCCCCTTAAGCCTGCTTAGAGCCAGGCTGTCTCTTTCAGGTTCAGCCAGAAGAGCATTTCTAACGTCACAGCCAGTGTTCTCAGGGTTTTTCAGGGGCTTTTCCTACCAAAGCAGAGCCCTCACGCTCTTGCGGTCTCACAGCTTGAAGTTAGCATGCCTTCTTCCCCAGGGGGCTGTGGCTTCAGCCTGTGCTTCCTTGGAGCACTGCAGTGCAGGGGAGGGGAGGGCAGGGTCCTCAGGGGACAGAGGGGGCAGAGGTCCCATTCCAGCCCTGTACCTGGGCCCTGGCTGCAGTCTCCTGTGTTCTCTCCCCTTAGGTGAGCTGGGAAATGAGACTAGCGCTCTCCCAGGAGGAGCGGAAACAGAGCAGTGTTTTAGGTTAATGCAGTACCCAGAAGGACACGGGGCAGTTTCAGTGCCAGTGACTGGGGTTGGCGGCCTGAGGGGGGAGCTCTAGGAGCTTCAGGGGGTGAGTGTGAAGCAGGCCAGGCAGCTGTGGAGCCTGGTAGAGGGCAGCCTGAGGCAGGAGGGGCCAGTGGAGGAAACTTGAAGGAGTTGGGGGGTGAGGGAGGTGTGCCTGTCTGCGTGCTGCAGGGGCCGGCTCTGAGTTCAGTCCTGGACACACCCTTCCCTAGCAGCTGGGCTTTAGGAGAGTGATGCAGTCGGGGATTTTGCTTCGACATAGATGTTCCCTAACTTCTCTCTGAGGGGTGGTGCTGCATGGGGGTCACCGAACACAAACTCTGGAGTCCGAGCGCCTAGGCTGAAACCTTGGCTCTGCTGCCAGCTTGGGCGGGTCACTTAAACTTCTCTGCGTCCTCAGATGTTTCGTCATCTGTAAAATGGGAACAGTTACCGTACTGCTGACTTAGATCACCGCCTGCCATGTGACTAGAATTAAGTGCTAATCATTGCTGCGCTTGAAAAAGAGGCCCCCCTCCTGTGGCGAAATGTGGCACAGTCAACAGAGGAGCTTGCTCTGGGGAGGGGGGGTGTGGGCGGAGTGGGGGAATCTTGAGATCAGGCTAGCCAGAGGGAGAGTTGTGCTTCCTTGTTCAAATCCTGTTGAGATTTGTCTTTAGCAGGAAGCTGGAGACTAAATGGTTGGTGCTAAATATCAAAGAAATGATTCCTCGAAGCCCCGTGTGGCTATGTCCAACTTGAGAGAAAATGAATAGGTTTCTTGTACTTGTGTTCGACACATTTTCCAAATGGGCAGTTTTCATTTCCTCCCCATCCATCCCCCGCAGCCACCCCCAGGGAGAGGGTTCCCAGGCCTTAGTGTTTGCTCTGCCTGGCAGGGCATCTAAGCTCTTTGTTTTGGAGGCAGTAGCCCTGGTATCTGTATTGGAGCGCTTGATGAGGGAGCAGGGAGGGTAGACGTGAAGGAGAAGCTGTAACTTCTAGGGGTCGGGCTGAGAATCAGCGTTATTACAAGCTCCGTGGATGATGCCCTGAAAATGAAAATGTCTCAGGTTCAACTTCCCCATCTGTGCAACGATGACGGGGCTCCTTTCCTTCCTGAAGTTATTTGTGAGTTAAATGTGATGGCCTGTCTGAAGCGCCTAGCATGCTGTTTGGCATATAATAGGTGCTCAGGCCTGTGAGCTGGAGGACATCTGTCAGGATTTATTGGATGGAGCTATGAGAAAGGCCTTGAGATAGTGTCAGTGGGTCCATCTCTCTGTTAGCTCCTAGAGAGCCGGGCGCCCCGAGGCCTCTGGTTTCCTCCATGGAGGTTGGGAGGGCACTGCCCTCCTCTCAGCCCCCTAGATTGACAGTGGGGCTGGTCTTTTGGGTGACCACTAAGTGGGGACTACATCTGCCCAGGGGCGAGCTACC
>PVHT021183666.1:29369267-29405591 GCA_004024745.2 Catagonus wagneri
GGCTATTGTGAATAGTGCTGCAAGGGATAAAGGGTGCATGTGTATCTTTCAGTGAAAGTTTTGTCTGGATATATGCCCAAGAGTGGGATTGCCGGGTCATATGGTAGTTCTATATTTAGTTTTCTGAGGTACCTCCTTACAGTTTTCCGTAGTGGTTGTACCGATTTACATTCCCACCAGCGGTGTAGGAGGGTTCCCTCTTCTCTCTGCCCTCTCCAGCGTTTGAGGGTGGTGGAGACATAAGACATGGTGCTCACCTTCTCCCACAAACACATTTAAAAAAGCCCATCCACGTATAGAACAATTCGTACAGAACATCTACTGAACGCCGGCAGAGGACCTCAAACCTCCAAAACTGAGGTTGATGGGATGAGTAAATTAAGCCTCAGAAATGATGCAATCTGGGCTCTCACTGACTCCGGAGCCTTGGGAATAGCTGGGAAAGGCTCTAAAGGGGAGCTCACAGCCACGCTGGACTGTTCGTATTTGCATCACAGGGGTAGTGTGGTATCAAGCAGTACTATAGGAGACAAGACTGCTCTATCAAGTGTGGCTTGGATGGTTTGAGACAGCTTGTTGAATACAAACAGGTGACCCTCCCCCGTTATTAGTTACCTGAGAATAAGGAGAAAGTGTTTTTAGTGAAGCCCAAGAGATCAGGGGCTGGAGAAACCCTGGCACCAGCCTTCCCCCGCGTGGGACCTGTGCGTCTCGGGGGTCACTAGGGACCATCCCAGACAATGCTCCTGTGAGTACACACAGCCCAGCCTGGCTCCAGGAACAGCTTAGAGCAAACCCCACCAGTCTTGGAGATTTTGTGGTTGGTAGGTTAGGCAGGACTTTGTTATTTCCTGGGTAGAGGAGGAGCCTGGAGAAAGAATGGGCTTCCCTGCTCTGGGGCGGGGAGTGGGTCATGCTGGCACGATTCATTATCTTCAAGCCCTTATGACATAAATGCTGCTTGCTACCCAGCCCTTGCTGTTGGGATTAGAGCTATTGGGAAAGGGCCTGTCTTCTTGATATCTGTTTAATTAACGTGTTCAAAGAGTCATTTGTTCATCAGCATTTATTAGTTCCTACTCTGTAACAGGTGGCACCATGCCAGATTCTGGGGTTACAAAGACAAGGATGTTGTCGTGGACTTCATAGTACAGGACAGGGAGAAAGACTAGCCGTAGATGACACTAAGCATGTAAGGGCTGTAGGACAAAGCAGACAGGGTGGGGTTGGAGCGTGGTGCATAAGGCCGCAAAGCTTTGGGTTGGCAGACTTGGTTTGACTCTTATCCCAACCCAGCCAGTTACTTGACCTTGGGCAAGCTCTTGTTCTAGGCCAGGTGCTTATGTACTTCATCTTATTTTATTCCTAAAATCAGCCCGCTGAGGTAAAAATGTTCCCCCAATTTGTAGCTGAGGAAATTGAAACTTGGAGAAGGTAATTTGTCTGGGTCACTCTATAAATAAGTGTCAGGACCAGGGTTCCACCCCAGGTCTGACTCCAAAGCTCCTGTGCTTTCTGCCCTATGCAGCTGAGGGGAATGAGTTTTGTCTACACCGCAGCACAGCCAGGGCCCTGTGGGGGATGCAGCTCTGGGCAAAGGGGTTTGTTGACCACCGTCTCCACAGGAGTCAGTAGGATCATCTGACCAGCCAGAATGCTGATTTTGTTTCATCCTGCATAAACGGAAGCGGAGTGCTCCTAAATGCCGGAAGTGATGTGCTGAGCTGCTCGGAGGAGATCATAGATGGAATATCGGGGTCCCTCCCGGGATCATCCTTTTAAGAGGGATGTGGCTAGATGAAGCCCTTCTGTGGTGGTGACTGTGATGGCGCTGGAAACCTTGTTTTCTCAAGAACAGCTGCAGGTATTGGGGGTGTTTCATGTGGGGAAGAGGAAACTCACAGGGAAATGAGGGCTGGCTGCAAATATCTGAAGGACTTGTCACACAGAAGAGTCTTATTCCCTGGGAAAGCTAAGGAGAGAAAGGTTTTGGCTCCAGGTTTATAACAGAACCTTTTAAAATGTCTCGGGATGTAATGAGATGCAGTCACCAGAGGTAACAGGCACATTGGAGAGTGTGGAATAAATACCTTCTATGATTCCTTTGCCCAGAGCCCCTGAATGTGGCTTTGTTGCTGCTGCTCTGGGTGTGGGTCTTGGCAGGGGGTTCATAAGGGAAGGGTTTAGTCTGTTTCCTCTTTCCTCAGCAGACTCCAGGGAGTTCCCGTTGTGGCGCAGCGGAAACGAATCTGACGAGTAACCATGAGGTTTCGGGTTCGATCCTTGGCCTCACTCAGTGGGTTGAGGATCTGGTGTTGCTGTGAGCTGTGGTGTAGGTCACAGACATGGCTCGGATCCCGTGTTGCTGTGCCCGTGATGTAGGAAGGCGGTTGTAGCTCTGATTAGACCCCTAGCCTGGGAACCTCCGTATGCCGCAGGTGCGGCCCTAAAAAAGCAAAGAAAAACAAAGCAAAAAAAAAAAAAAAAACAAACCCAAAATTCATCAGACTCCAGGACTGCTTGTGGTGGGGCAAACACAGGGTTAGAATCAGAATTAGAAGACCTGTGTTTGAATCCTGGGTCAACCCCTTACCTTGCTGATCAATTTGCTCTCTCTATAAAAGGGAGCCCCTCATCTGTTGGCCTTTCGTTAAAGTAGTGAGAAAATGCTTTATCAAGGAGAGAGTTCAAACACTGGATATTAACAGTGCAGCTCTGGCCACCACAAATGTAATCAATTTCAAGGAGCTTGGCTGTCTGAACTGTGCCGAGGAAACTTCACCCAGTGGTGATGGAGGACCTGTTAGGTGCAGGTGCTTTAAAGAGCTGGTTCCAGGTTTGTGCAGAGCCCTCTGAAACATGTTGTGATAAAGTGAGTTCCCCATCACTAATGATAAATAAGAGAGTCCCCTGCCTTCTGGCCCTTGAGTGGAGGAGGCAGAAGGAGACACTGGGACAGGTGTTAAGAAGGAGGGGTTCTGGGAAGCCTTCGTGGAGGAAGTGATGTTTGCATTGGGCCTAAACAAAGATTTCGTTATGTGGGAAAGGCGGTCAAGGCCTGGAAGAGGCAAGGGGTACAGATGACCTGGAGGGAGAGAATCAGATGCTGGGGTGGGTAGGGAGTCTGCTTATTGGGGTGGGGTGTTGTCTGACAGCTGGAAGAGGCTTCCCTTCCTGACAGCAGAGCACAGAGCTCTCTGGTAGTGGAAAGAGAGATCCAGCTTTCTGCAGTTCACTGGTGGAGCATGAAGAGGCAGGGTGAGAAGTTTGGGGGAGGCTGTTTTACATTCCCATCATTTCTCAGATGAAAGTGAGGCCCCAGTGGGAAGAAGGTTTTCCAGCAGGTAAAGGGTGAACCAAGGTTAGAACCCACGCCTTACACCTCCTCCAGGCTTTCACCTTGCTCCGTGCTTGGTTCGGCCCAGGAGCTGTTTTTCCTGGTTCTGCCTTCCGCCAGACTGTGCGTCTTAAGAAGGTAAAGGAGGAGAGAGCAAAGTTATATTTACCAAAGGGGCTGGTTGGGCAGGTCTTCTTGCTGAGGCCAGAGTCTTAGGCCAAGGTCAGCTAGGCTGGCTCCTGGTAGGTGGAGTCAGCCCTGGCCTGTACCCAGCTAGGGGGGCTTTTGGTTGGTGGTGACCACTGGGAGGAACTGAGGTTTTGCCCCTGAGAACAGAGGGCAGGAAAGATTACAGCCCACAACATTCTTTCTCAGGAGATTAGGGCCATGGGAGATTATGGAGGTTGTAGGAAGCCTGTAAATTTCCCATTTGGGGCAATTAATTTGATGGATTGTAAAACAGCTCAGCACTTCCTCTCCCGCTCCCTAGGCTGGGCTGGGCAGTCAGACTGGCCGTAGAAGGTCCTGAGCATGCTCTTCCTGGGCCTGGCCGGGCCCCTTGTTAAAGCCTTCTCTAGGGGCAGGGGCTGGGCGTGGCCTTTTCCTGCCTGCCCTCTGGTACAAGGAAGAGCACACAGTAGGTGGTTTGTGAACTACCATGCAGAGCTGGTACTTACCTGATTGGTGCTGTTAGGGGTGGGATGGACTGAGGTTCATGGTGGCAGCTCGGTTGGTAGATGGGGAAGCTGAGCCCCAGGGGTGAGGTAACCTGCCCAGGGTCACTCAGGTCACTCGTGGTCACTAGGCCTCCAGCTGGGTTTCTCCACTCCTGGGCCAGGGCGTCTTCTTCCCAGTCCCGATGTGCTCAGAGTGAAAGTGAAATAAATCATGGGCATTTTTCCTGGTTTCTCTCCCGGGACTTCCTCCTTGCTTGCAGCCAGACGCTGGGGTCCCTGCTTTGGTGACTGGCACAAGATGTGACCTGGTTCTGTTCCTGTCTCCCCCAAGCAGTTGTGCAGCATTCCTGTGAGGGCTGTGGTGGGGCTGCCCTTTTCCTGTGTGCTCACAGTGTGTTGTGGGTCGTCTTGGCTGTCTGTCTCCGCAGTGGCCTCTGGCAGCCATAGTTGGTGAAGGTTTCTGCCCAGTGCTTTACTCTGCGCCCTCACCAGCTTGAACTTGGACTAGTGCAGTTAGTCCTGCCTGGTTGTGCTGCCTCCCAGGGGCCCCAAAGACCTCATCTTAATGCACCTCTGCATCAGGGCCTTCCAAGGTGTGCCTGAGGCTTCTCCACACATGGTCTGTGTCCTGTCAGATCCCAGCATTCACCTTGGCCTAAACACAGCCTGGCAGCATCATAGTGCTTATAGTGCTTTCTTCCTCCTGTGCCTTTACTTTGCAGGTCCTGGTACCAGTAATGACTCCTATCCATCCAGATAATTCCTGTGTATCCTTAAGACTCAGACATTCCTGGAGTTCCTGTCCTGGCTCAGCGGTTCACGAATCCGACTAGGAACCATGAGGTTGCGTGTTCGATCCCTGGCCTTGCTCAGTGGGTTAACGATCTGGCGTTGCCATGAGCTGTGGTGTAGGTTGCAGATGTGGCTCGGATCTGGCGTTGCTGGTGTAGGCTGGCGGCTACAGCTCCGATTCGACCCCTAGCTTGGGAACCTCCATATGCCACGAGTGCGGCCCTAGAAACAAAGGCAAAAAAGGACTCAGACATTCCCTCAGGAAGCCTTCCCTGACTCCCCACCACCGAGGCTTTATGACATGCCCTCATTGGTGCTTTCACTCATTTGTTCAATGAGTATGTCATGAGCAGCTTTTATGAGTTTGCAGTGTTGTAGGTTCTGGAAAGTATAGCAGCAAACGAAGCGAAGGTGTCTGTGCTCATGGAGCTCACATCCTAGCATCTTCTCCTGCCATCTCTCACCTTAGTTTACGCTAATGTTTCTCTGTATCCTCATAAGCCTGTGGTTCTCCTCATGTTTTATTCATGTATTCATCTCTGTCCCAAGCATTCAGCTCAGTGTGTGGCAAAGTAAAGCTTCAAAGTTAACATTGAATAAATGAGTGAATGAGCAGGCGTCCCACCGTCCTGTCCCCTCTGACCTGCCCATGGGGAGTGAATGTCTCCTTGGTCGTGAGCTACTTCCTCCCCCCACCCGCCCCCCGCTCTGCCCCCTTGCGCTCCAGACACTGTATGTGCTGCTCACGTGACCATCCTGCTTCGTATTACACCTTTTTGTGTCTGCATCTTTCCCCCTCACCTGGCTGTAGATTTCTTCGGGGTGGGGTCCATTTCTAGTTCAGTTTTTGTGTAAATAGAACTCCTGCCCTTTCTCGTATTCAGTAAAATAAAGAGCAGTATGGGAGTTCCCTTCGTGGCTCAGTGGTTAATGAATCCGACTGGGAACCATGAGGCTGCGGGTTTGATCCCTGGCCTTGCTCAGTGGGTTAAAGACCCGGCGTTGCCGTGAGCTGTGATGTAGGTTACAGACGCGGCTTGGATCCCGTGTTGCTGTGGCTGTGGTGTAGGCCGGCAGCTACAGCTCTGATTAGACCCCTAGCCTAGGAACATCCATGTGCCATGGGTGCGGCCCTAGGAAAGGCAAAAAGACATAAAAAAAAAGGAATATTAAGGGCAGTATATGAAGCAGTATGTAAAGAAATAAACATATAAGGACGGACTGAGGGCCTGGAGGTGGGTTGACTTATTCTCAGGCATCTGGTGGGCACCTGCTGTGTGCCAGCCCCGGGCCAGGTGCTGGACATCCGTAGATAAATGCGGCAGAGGCATCTGCCTTGAGGAGCCCAGATGGAGGAACATGCAGATGGGGCGAGGAGGTGGCCAGCCTGCTGGCACCCAAGGTATGTGTGGTGTAGGATGGCCAGACTTTTCTTTTGGTCAAAGAAGATGTCATGGCACCACAAAGTTAAGAGGAGGTAAAACAGGACTCAGTTGTTGCTTTTTTTATTTTTTATTTTATTGGAGTATAGTTGACTTACAATGTTGTATTAGTTTCAGGTGTACAGCAGTGTGACTCAGTTAAATATAAACATGTAGCCATTCTTTTCTTACCAGAAAGGTTATTACAGACTAGTGAGCAGATTTCCCTGTGCTATACAGTATAGAACTGGTTTTTGAATCCCATCTCTATCCCTTGCTAGCTGTGTGACCTTGGACAAGTGAGTCAACTTTCCTGAGCTTCTGTTTCCACATCTGTAATAAGGGGCTAGTAACAACACCTACCGTGTAGGGTCGTTCATTCATTCACGAGCATCTCTTCTCCCTGCCTCCACCCCCAGAACCTCAGACCTTTATGGAAAGGCCTTGGGACCCTGAGGAGGTCTCTGATGCAGTTTGCCTGCCCACGCCATGCAGAGATCCCTTCAGCAGCAGTGCTGACCAGATTGTCTCCGATTGATTCCTCTGGTAACAGGCAGAGCTTGCTACCCGACAAAGCAGCCCCTCCTGTAATTGTCACATCTTCATTGTTAGGAAGTTCCCTTTTAGGTTGAGTTGAAATCTTTTCTGCTCTGACCTCTCTCATTGCTTTTAGTTCTGAAATACAGGGAGTCACTTATATTCTCTCTCACCCCTTTTATCCCCTACCCCTGCTTCTGCCCAATTAGGAAAAAGTTTACTAGTGTCCCAGAAGGTGCTTTGTAGTCCTTCCTTCTTCCTCCCTCCGTTCCTTCCTTCCTTCCTTCCCTCCCTCCCTCCCTTCCTCCATCCCTCCCTCCCCAGCTGCAGCATATGGGTTGAGGTCAAAGAGCTGCAGCTCAGGTCTGTGCCACAGCCATGGCAACGCTGGCTCTGAGCCACATCTGAGACCTATGCTGCAGCTTTTGGCAACGCCAGATCCTTAACCCACGGAGCAAGGCCAGGGGTCGAACCTGCGTACTCACTATCCGCATGGACACTATGTTGGATCCTTAACCTGCTGAGCCACAACGGGATCTCTTGCTTCGTAGTTCTTGCTCTTTTACTCAGGGTGATCAGCTAGTTAGGGAGGTCGGGGGGCTTTGTGGAGTATGTGGTGCTGGAGTGGGGTCATGAGGAGTTAGCCGGAGAAGGAGGGGAGCCTTTGAGGCAGACGGTAAGGCAGTGTCTAATAGCATGTAGAGTCCAGGGATTCTGGGTAGTTCATGCCACAGGACCAATAGGGTGTGTGCGTGTGGGGGTGTGGGTGGGTGGGGGTGGGGGTGTGTGCGCAAGCGTAGGGGGGACCGTAAGGGAGGTGAAACCTGAGAGGCAGGCTAGAGCTAGAACAAGAAGAGCCACCTATGACCTATCAAAGGACGTCAACCTGAGGTCCGAAGGCTGCCCATCCTAAGAAAATGGGTTTTAAGAACAGGTTTGTTTGGGGGGTCCAGGCAGCACAAGTTTCATATTCTCTGAGGACTGACGAATGGGTTTCTGAGCACCTCTAACTCTCTTTCCTGCCGAGGTCTGGAGTTACTGATTAAACCCGTCCTTGGGACCTCTGTAGAGGGGAGCGCCGACAGGTCGGCACCCTGAGTGTGCCAGTCACCCTTGACATCGTGTTTCTGAGCTCAGCACACGGGGTGAGCCTGGCTCCAGCCCCCATCTCTGGAGCACCCCTTCCCTGGGTCGGAGTAGAGGCTGGGACGCTGTAGCCATGGCCTCAGCTTGCCTCTGTCCCAGAGTTGGCGGGACACGTAGGCCTGTCTCTGCCCTGCGGGGTTTCTCTTTATACAGGGAGCCTGTGTGAACAGCACCTGGACTCTGAGCCCTTGGCCAAACATTCCAGATTCTTTGGGCATAAAGATTTTCTGAAGGGGCCTGGGGCCCTTCCAGGGCTGTTTATGCCCCACGCAGATAGCTGTTTGTATCTGATTTTTCTATATTCCCCAAAGTACTTTGCGGGCATCCTGGAGAGGCTGTTTCTTCCAGCCTGGCCGGCTCATTGGGAATCTTCTGGCAGACCCACCCAGCACTGCTGGCATATGGAGTGTCCTCCCACTGCCGTCTGTCCTTCCCTAGGGTCTTGGATGCTGAAGTGGCCGAGGGTGGAGTGGGACTTTTTGTTTTGTTTTTAAATAGGGGCAACGTGGGTAAACAGAGCGGTGTTTCTGGTGCTGTCTGAGGGCCAGGACCCCACATTCCGGTTCCATGACGACAGCCGGCCCCGTTGCCGCGTGCTGGGCTGTGGGCAGCAGCAGTTTACACGGGAACAATGGAGGCTCTGTTGAGATGCTGCTGCCCAGCTCAGGCAGAATGCATTTTAACTGAACACTTTCCACCCTGAAATCTGGGAGATCTGGTGGCCCACTCCTCTCATTCCTTCGTTTTCTCTTTGTAGCTCAGGAGCCAACTTACTACAGCTCCTTTTTCCTGCTCTAATATTACCAGTCTCTCGCCGAGAAATCGTGTTTCCAGCCTGGGGGTGGTGACAGAGAGGAGGACTGGGGTGAGGGGCTGGAGGTGGCTGGGAGACACCCCTGTACCTTGGGCTGGAGTGTCCTCACAGGTGCTATAGGAAGCCCTCTTCCCCTGGGACAGGGCTGCCTGGGACTTAGTAGCAGCGGCTGTAAAGTTAGATCAACTGGGTTGGACTCCCAGTGGTAACACTTCCCACCCTGGGTCTCAGTTTCTCCATCTACAAATGAGGATATGAATAATATCTAACTCACAGAATTGTAATGAGAATTAAATGAATTTAACACATATAAAGTGCTAAAGATAATACATGGCACATAGTAAACATTTGTCATTCCATCATTTTTATATTATATCTCGATCATCGGTATTACATTCACCCTTCAAGGCTTCCTCTGAGACTACATTCTTTCTAAAATGCAAATTTGGAGTTCCCATTGTGGCTTAGTGGGTTATGAACCTGACCTAGTATCCATGAGCATGTGGGTTCGATCCCTAGCCTTGCTCAATGGTTAAGGATCTGGCTGTACTGTGAGCTGTGGTGTAGGTCACAGACACGGCTCGGATCTCACGTTGCTGTGGCTCTGGTGCAGGCCGGCAGCTACAGCTCCAATTCGACCCCTAGCCTGGGAACTTCTGTATGCTGCAGGTGCAGCCCTAAGAAGACAAATAATAATAATAACAATAATAATTATAATAAAATAAAATAAAATGCAAATTTGATTTTGTCACTTTGGCTTAGAAAGCCTTAGCGAGTCCCCACTGAACCCTTGGCATGAGGAGAAAGAAACTTTTGTTTATCGAAGGCCTACTTGTGTGCTAAGTCCTGGGCACCTGGTGCACCTTTGCTCATTTAGGTTAGGTCACAATTCTACCCTGACGTGTAAGACCCTTTGTCCTCAAAGACTAGTTTGTTCTTCCGTGGCATCTCATTGTCTTTCGTTCTCCACGCTCTTGTGCATGTTCTGCCTTCTTCCAGGAATGCCCTTGGGTGGTGGCTGTGGTCTGAGGGAACAGACCCACCTGGAGAGAGTTTGGGAGTTCCCTAAGCACCGTCCCCTGAGGGCCCAGGCTGTGTGAGCACCCACTGGTCAGGCTGGCTCTGGCTGAATCCTGGTTCTGCCACTAACTTAGTGGCCCTAGACATGTCCTAATAATAGCACCCATCTCATAGGTTTCTTGCGAGAAGTTAATGCACATAAAACATGAGAACAGTGTCTGGTGTAAGGTGAGGTGTTCAACACATTTAGCTGTTTCTGTTCCTGCGGCTCTTTCCAGAGGTCTGATGTAGCGTTTTTCTGTCTGGAGGATTTCTCTTTCTGGGCTCAATGCAGGACCGATTTCTTTGGGAGTAACAGGAATTGAAGAGATCTCAGCAAGGGTTCCTCATCCTGCCCAGCACTTCCTGCCCCCACCTCCAGTTTGTCCCTGGCATGATCTTTTACTTCTCAGCCACTGACTTACCTCCTTGATGTGGCAACTCTTTGTGGTGGCAGCTGGGGAACATACACAGGATAGCCTCACAAGATGTGGAGACCCTGTGTAAACAAGCCTGCCTGCTTACAGAGAGACTCGCCTGCCTGTGAATGGGACAGTTGGATCCAAATGAGAATTATTTATAGGCCAAAATTTTTTTCTCTGATTTGAGATTAGCCAGATAACCAGTCTCTGGTCAAGAAGGGGAGAAATATCTTTTTTTCATCCAGCTGAGTTTATTAGGGCCAAGTTCTCAGAGACTGACTCTCTTGCAAGCACCTCTCACTGAAAACTATGAAAGGCCTTAGAAAGAGAAAAGAGTGGAAGAGTTAATTTCAGGGAGCTATGGTGATGTGTGGTTTGTGTCACCTCCGTTCTCTGGTTCTTGGGCTCAGGGGTCAGGAGAGCTGGGGCTTTATCTCGGTTCTGTCACCAACTGACTGTGTGACCTCGAGCAAGTTGAGTCTCAGATTTCATATCTGTAAAATGGGGACAACCGTCTAGCCTTGCCTGCCTCCCAGAGTTGTTTTCAGGAGATGACATCTTCTTGTGTATTCGTATTTATTCATTTAATCAACCACCCTTTGCCAGATCTACAGTGTCCCAGAGCCAGACATCTAAGGATGGATAGAATACAGTCTGTTTCCTCCTGGAGGCCAGAGATGGAGGTGAAGGTGGGGGCATGCGTGAGTGGATGGGCATCACACGCATGGCAGTCTGGCAAGTGCTTTGTTGGACGCACATGGAAGGTATACTGGTACTCAGCTCTGGGAGGTCAGGGGAGGCTTCCCGGAACCTGTGATACCGGAGCGGGGCAGAGATAAGAGAGGTACGGGTATAAGGTAGAGGCAGACACACCTTGGCCTTGTAGAAATGTGTTGAGGGGTGAAGGTGGGGTTATGGGCCTTTGGAGAGAGGCTGCCCTGTGGATTAGGCTGGAGTGTTGGGGCTCTGCCTTCACAGTGTTGAGCCTGGAGGCAGAATCTGGTCAGTACTTCCAAATCTCATTTTGGTCTCCGTGTGGAGGGAGACTTGACCAACGGCAAGGAGTCCTGCTAGGGGACTCCTGTGATGATTTAAGCAAGCGATGATGTGGGCCTGAGCCGTGCACAGAGGAAGACACGAGGCATGTTTGTATGTGTAGTGTGTGCGTGTTTATGGGGTAAAACCCTCTGTATACACGTAGGGGAGTTTTGTTGTTTAACGAGATCATCAGAAGCAAAGACACCCAGCAGTTCCAGCTCCGTGGCTCTTCCTTTCAGGGTGAGTAGGCAGAACTGCAGAGGTTCATGTTCAAGGATGTTCATCGAAGCCTTGCACACAGCGCTAGGAGACTGAAAACAACCTGCTCTCCACCAATTAGGAACAGGATAACTGCATAGGAAGCCATGCAACCCCAAAGTGAGGCTGCGGGTCCTTTTTCCTGTACACAGCAAGGTAACTACATATATCAAGTGAAAAAATGGAAGAACATATATGTCGCATTTAGCTGGCTACCCCTTTGCCTTTATTCTCCACGCTTTGAATTCCAGTCAAGGTTGGGTTTGCTCTTTTTCCCTGTGTGTCATTTTCTGTCTTATATCGCTTATATTATAGCTGTTTTGTGTCTGGGTCTCTATGAACAAGGACCATGCCTTGTTCTTGCTCCCTTGTTTACCTCAAGCAACGGGGGTAGGTGGCCGCTAATTACTGCAGAATTTAATTGAGGGATGTGAACAAAAGGCCTTGTTATCAGCATTAAGTGATATTAAGCTGTAGGCTGATTCCTCCTCCCTCTTACAAACAGAAACAGTATGCCTGGCGCATAAAGAGGCTTTTAAAACTAAAGTTGTGTTAACAAAGACCTCTTCCAGAGACCTCCCTGCTTGGGGCGGGGGACAGAGGAGAAGGAGTAAATTCAGGCTTTGTTTCCTCTGTCTAAGGGAGCCAGCTGGAGGTGAGGGGAGATGAGGTGTGTCTGCTGTCCAACCGGTTTTCCGCACTCAACATCTGAGCCTGTATGTTTTTGTTGGGGGTGGAAAGGGGGGAGGGGAAAGCTTTGCCTTACATCTCCTGGGTGCTAGCACCTTATGTTATCTTGTTTCATCCTCACAGCAGCCTGAATTGAAGAAAACACTCTCCTTCATTTTGCAGACAAGGATACCGAGGCTCAGAGAGGTCGAGTACTTGCTTAGGTTGCGCAGCTAGAGCCAGGATTTGACCATAGGTCTGTCTGCCCTCAAGCCTGTGTGCTTTGCCCTAGCTGCCAGTAATCCTACAGTAGGGACTGGTCCGTGGTCTGGGCAGGCGGGCGGTGTTGCTGTATGAGTTTGACTTTGGATGGTGAGCAAAGGTTGGGAGGCTCTGAGTTGGGGCAGCATGAGAATTAAGCAGTTGGCTGTGTATTTCATATCTTCTATGTATGCAGCATGATGCTGGACACTGAGGGGACACAGAGAAGGGGCCAGATGACACTGTGCTTGTCTGTCTACCATGTGGTTGAAGTCACTCATTCTTATATACAGAGATACAGTAGCGGGTGGTGAAGGATAAATAGGGGCACAGAAAATAGGAGGTGGAGGAAGTCTGAAGAGGAGCAGCCAGCAGGACCGAGGTGGGCAGAGAGGAGAGCGGGAGGGGTGAGCGGTGCTGCAAGTATGGCAGGCTTGGGCTGAAGTAGGGGTTTCTTGGAGATGAGGAGTGAGTGGGAGCTTGGCTGGGAAATAAGAGTGGTGGGTTGAAAGGCCTTGGATGCTGGACCCAGGAGTTTTACCTGATTCTCTGGGCGATGGGCAGCTATTGAAGCTTTTGAATGGAGAGTTGACTTGGAATCAGTTCTAGGGTGTGCACCTGGCCTTGCTGGACGATGTGGAGGGATGGAGGGAGGGCCAAGGTGCTGCCTCACCTCTCTGTTGTTTCCCATCTGCGAGAATAGTGTGGGAGGGCTGGGGATGCCCCAGCTGAGGTGGACTGGGGAGACTGGGTCTGCTTTGACGTGGGCGTGTGATGGTTCTGACAGTGGAAGGAAACAGTGGTGTAAGCTCTGGTCTGGAGGCGTGTGACCACACTGCCAGGTGCTCAGCTTACGGAACTGTTGGCGTGCATGTGTGCATTCAATTCAACAATCACAGATAGAGTATCTACCATGGCACTTAAGCTAGGTGTATGGTAGTGATTCCCGAAACAGATCTGATTCCCCTCCTTGGGTCTGGCTTTGCAAGTATACATCATGTGAGGAAAAAAAAAAAAAAAAGTGACAGGAAAACAATCTGAGCTACCCTTAGAAAACAGTTTGCTCTATAGCTTGGTTGTTCCACCAGAGTGAAAACATTGCATCTCACTGCAAAGATGAGATCTCACAGAGGAAGCTCCTGGTCAGAGCTTGCCTGGAAGGATGGGGTTTTAGACAGCAGCTCTCTTTACTAGGAAGTGAATTAAACAATGGGGCCTCCCAGAGGTTGGGGGAATTCCTTGGAGCTGTGCGGCACATTCCTGTCCGTCCTTGCTTCCCAGCACTCCTGCCCAAACCACGCTGGCTCTTCTCTGGCTGAGCTAGTCTTTCCAGGCTTGTTTCTGCCCTTGGGTGGAAGGAGGAGCTGGAGGAGAAAAGGGGGAGGGTGGACATTAGAAGCAGAACAAGGAAAACATTTCAAACAGGCTAAGCCCCAGAGGAGAGCCTCCCTTCCTCTGTGGGCCAGTGAACCCCAAATCACAAGTTCCAGGAGGGTGGACTCATATCTTCCTTCATCAGTTGCCCATGGTTCAGGAACTCATTTCCAGGGCTTATTTCTGAAGGCCCAAGTGCTGGGGACCAAGATGTCACTCACCTAGTACCTTGCAGAAATTCCAGAGGCTTTCCCTTGAGCCTTGGGGCTCTGGCTAAACAGCCAGCCCCTGTTGTGGTTGCAGCCTCAGGTCCTTCTTTAAGTACCTGTGCCCCAGCCCAGGGTGGGCCGGCCCTGGGGAGGATGCGCAGGGAGGCAGGGAGCCTCTGACCAGGTGCAGTGGGCTGGCCTACAAGCAGCTGTGTTGCACCTGTGCATGGAATGAGTCCTCCAAATACTTTGCTAGCTGAGGAAGGACACAGTTTTGACCGAAAATTTTAAAGGTGGCAAAATTTACTCCAAGCATTTAAAAAAATTTACTTTTTGTATTATAAAATTATTTATGTTCATTGTTGTAAATTTAGACAATACTGATAAGCAACAGGAAGAGAATAAAAATCTCTGTAATCCTTTCACCCAGAGATAATCACTTATTTTGTTGTATATCTATGTCTATCTGTGTATATGTAGGTGCATTTTAACAAAAATAGGATAATGCAGTATAAACTATTTTATATTTTTTACTTAATTATACATACATATATATATTATATATATATATATATATATATATATATATAAAATACATATGTAATTTTAGGGCCATATCCGTGGCATATGGAGGTTCCCAGGCTAGGAGTCGAATCGGAGCTGTAGCCACTGGCCTATGCCTAGGCTACAGCAACCCGGGATCCAAGCTGTGTCTGTGATCTACACTGCAGCTCACGGCAACAACAGATCCCTAACCCACTGAGCGAGGCCAGGGATCGAACCTGCATCCTCATGGATGCTAGTCAGATTCACTTCTGCTGAGCCACAATAGGAACTCCCCGTATTGTTACGTGTACCTCGTTAGTTTTAATGGCTGCATAGAATTTCCTTATGCAATTGTATTGTGTTACTAAACTACTAATGGATAAGATTTTGAGGGGGTTGATTCCGAAAGGAAATCTTTCTTGTGCTAGCCCATGGGAAAGTAAATACATGAATTAGAATCTCTGGCAGTGTTTTCTTTAAGCTCCCGGTGATTTTAATGCAGACAGGGTTGAGAACCATGTGGTGAGACCATAAACACCTAAGCTGGATCATTCACCCCAGGACTCAGTGCAGTGCAGGGCATTTAGAAGAGGCACACAGAGAAACATCTCACTTCATCTCCACAGGAGGAGAGTTTGAGGCTGGTGTGAAGGTGGCTGGTCTGGAGGCCCCCTGCTGTGGTCCCTGCTGAGTCTGATGTCTGTATGCTGGTGGCCCCTTAACTGGGATTCCAACCCCGACCCCCCCCCCACCCGGTTCACTTTACCACGTGTGGAGATGGTTGCTGATTTTGAACTTTGCTGTTGATGGCTTCTCAGGGCCCAAGCCCTTTCTACCCAGAGAGAGGGACAGGCTGGAGAGGCTTGGAAGAGCAGGGTGTGGTGGTGGATCTGAGGGAGACCATGATAGTCTACGTGTCTGTGGTGCTGTTTAGGTCACAAGGGTGCCTTCAGACATGGGAACACCAGTCCTCACAAGCAGCCTGTAGGCAGCGGCCCAGGCAGGCTTGATCCTGCTTTTATAGTTGGGAAAAGGAGGCTCTGAGAGGGTCTCTGATTCAAAGGAATGAGTTAGAGTTGAAACACTCTCTCTATTTTTTTTTTTTTGCTTTTCAGGGCCGCACCTGGGACATAAAGAAGTTCCCAGGCTAGGGATCAAATTGGAGCTGTAGCCACCCGCCTATGCCACACCCACAGCAACCCTGGATCTGAGCTGTGTCTGCAACCTACACCATAGCCCACGGCAACGCCAGATCCTTAACTCACTGAGCGAGGCCAGGGATCGAACCTGCGTCCTCATGGTTACTAGTCAGATTGGTTTCCACTCCCTCCTCATTTTCTTTGTCAGGAAATTGACTTGCCTAGAGGTCCCACAGAGTTTTGGACCTTTTGGGTCTTTTGTAAGAATCTCACCATCCTCACGTTTCCGTTACTTAAAAAAAAGAAAAACTAAGACGTTCTGTAATCAAGGGCTAATTGCTTTGTTTAGAGCAAAAAGATAAGTCAGGCAGAGAGACCTATTAACAACCACATTACTTTATTTCTCTAGCTCTTTACAGTTAGTAAAGCACTTTAAAGCATATGTAACTTTTTCCTGAGTTTAAAAAGAGTATATATTTAGATAAACAACAAGGAGTTACTGTATAGTGCAGGGAACTATATTTAAAATCTTGTAATAACCTATAATGGAAAAGAATTTTTAAAAAGAATACAGAAACGTACATATATATGTCCAATCAGATCACTTTGCTGTGCACCCGAAACTAACCTGGTGTTGTAAGTCAGCGATAGTTCAGCAACAAAATAAAAAAGTCAGAAAACAGAATACATATTTATTTATTTTATTTATTTTCTTTTGGTTTTTAGGTTCACACCCGCAGCATATGGAGGCTCCCAGGCTAGGGATCCAGTTGGAGCTGTGGCTGCCGGCCTACACCACAACCACAGCAATGCCAGATCTGAGCCGCGTCTGCGACCTACACCACAGCTCACGGCAACGCCAGATCCTTAACCCACTGAGCAAGGCCAGGGATCGAACCCACAACCTCATGGTTCCTAGTCGGATTCGTTTCTACTGAGTCACTACGGGAACTCCATATGTATTTATTGTATAATTAGGAAAGTAGAGAATAGCCCAGAGAAGGAAAAAAAATTTGTAATCCTTCAAGGATAAAGGCTGTTCACATTTTCCCTTCCTATCTTTTCTCATGGCAGATATATTATAAATTTTATAAATGGAGGATCCTGTTGTACATGTAGTTTTGGTTCTTGCTTCTTTCGCTAATCTCTTACAGACCCTTCTCTCTGTCAGCAGTTGTTCTTCTACAACGCAGTTTCCAATGTCTGTACCGTGTCTAGCTTCTGTGAATGATTCTGAATTGTCGGACTGATTTTTTTTTTCATTATTATAAACGATACTGTTATAAACACCGTCATCTCTATGAATATCTGGTTGTTTCCTCAGGATAAATTCTTAGAAGAGTCCTTGACGGGTCCTGGGATATCTGCCTGTGATAACGCACTCTTCATTTACATTTTCTTCTTTGATCCCGAAAATAACACCCTGAAGTCAGTACGGGAGGGTTTATGATCCCCGTTGTACACATTGGAAGTTAAGGTTTGTAAAAGTTGCGGTTTGCTCAAAATTAGAAACTACTTTGGAATGATAAAGGGAATTGCTTTCATCCAGTGAGTCTGAGGGAATAGAGAAGATGGGTTCAGATTCATCACTTTTGTTGTATTATTCAGACTTCCTAGAAATTCTACTTTCCGTCACTTCCACCCACGTCTTGGGTCTGCCTTCTGGCCCATCACAGGAGAAGTCTTCTTCCTTTCAGTATTTGAAGAGGCTCCCATGTGGCTCTAAACCTTCTCTTGTTCTTTTAGGAAACGTGGTTTTTCACTAACTTGCTGTCTTTGATGCTCCTTTGGACATATTCCATCTCATCAGTAATCCTCTTAAGAGTATGTGTATTAGCTCTCCAGGTCGGAAGTGACAGACTGGCTTAAACAGGAAACATACTGGCTCCAGTAATTGGAAACTTCAAGGATAGGTCTGGCCTGGTCTTGGTACTGTCAGACCCTAGTGCTCAAAGGACATTTTTTTATTAGGGCCTCACTGGCTGCATTCAAAGGACATTTTGACAGCTTTATTCTCTCTCCCTTCAGTTCTACCAGATCCTTTGCCAGAGAGGTGCTCACTCTTTCAGGGTGTATAGATCACTTCTTAAGGAAAATTCTGATTTTGCCTGCTTGGATCAGGGGCCCACCCTTGGGGGTGGTGCTTGCTGGCTGACGGTCACAACACAACAGCATGGGGAGCTGTGGCTTTTTCTAATGAGGGGATGCCTAGAAGCAGGGCAGACCCACTGCTCTGTGATATGTAGGATGGAACTGTGTGCCAGCTGGTGTTAGGCCAGCTCAGAAGAGAGTGGGGTCATTCTCTCTCTCTTTCTCAACATTATTCTTCCATTAATACAGCCTAAAATCAAAATGGTTCCCTTTTACTGTGTAATCGTAATACATCAAGGGTTGCTTCTCCACCTGTCTCTCCCCTCTTGTGTCCCTGCTGGGGAGATTTTGGACTCAATATTAGGTCTTTAAGCACATCCCTGTAGATATCCTCTGTCTGTTTTGGGCGCAGAAAATCAGCCTGTTGAGATCCTTTAGCCTCAATTCTGTCATCAGGCACACTGGTCTCCCTCCCAGCTCAGTGCTCTCTGCAGTCAGGTGACAGATGTGATTGACGTTTGGTGAGGGGGCAGAGACGAGGGAGTAAGGTAGCTCCAGGCAATCACCTGCTTCAAAAGAGCCAGAATCTCCTCCTGCCTGCTCCTCTTCCCCCAAACCTCTAAGTTTTCCTTTTCATGGCCCATGAGGTCAGCCTTCTGCGTTCATGGTGTGTCAGAGGTTCCCCAGGAAGGGCATCGGGCAGTCTGCTTTTCTGCTGAGGCCCCAAATGGACTTAAGTTGAAGTAGGAAGGATCTAGGTTAGACATTAACTGCTTCTTGTCCTGGTGTATAGGGAAGGCATTCCAGAAAAAGCCCATTTCCAGAGATTGTCAGGCACTAGCAGGTTTCTAAGAAATCTGCAGTGCTGTAGGGTGCCTGGCCTGGGATTGGAAGTCCCTATGAACCTTGTTGGGCTTGCAGGTTGAGTGTGCCAGCCTCTGCATGTGGGCCTTCTTGGTAGCGACGGGGGTGGCATGGGCGTGCCGGGTGGCTTTTGGCCTTCATCGCTCTATTGAAGACTCCAAACTGTGTTGTTCAGCTGCGAAAACAGTTTTCTTCCTGTGCTAGCAAGAAACACAAAGCAGCCCTTCAGAGAGGACTGGTGGGCGTGCAGCAGTTCTGGCAGTGTGTCACCCTCATCTGATGCAGCACAGGGCGAACGAGCCCAGATGGCCTGGCAGAGGCCGAGCTGGACAGCAGCATCCAGAGGAGCCCGGGGAAACAGAGGGCGAAGGGAGGAGCCTTGCCCTGAAAGGCCCTGAGACCACAGACGATGGCAGGAGGAGGCCTGATCTAGGCACTGGCTCACCTCTGAGTTGGGCAGGAATGAGACCTGAGAGTGGCCTTTCCATGTGGTCCAGTGGGTCTGATGGAGCCTCCTGTGTGCCATGTCTTTGTGTCCAGATCTAAGTCTGGGAGCAGTTTCTCCAGTGGTTGCCAGGGAGGAGAGGGAGGCAGGTTTCTCTGCCAGTGAGCATTAAGGGGTGCCCGAGGCCTCCTCACCTTGGGGTGAGTTTGCCAAACCATTCACTACTTTGCAGCCTGTCCTTTTGATATCCAGATGACTTCCTGTGGGTAGAGCCCCGTAGCTCTCTCTTTCCTCTGTCTGCACCAGATCCCCATTGGACTTTTTTTTTCCTTTTTTTTCAGACTTTTGTCATTTTAGGGCCACACCCATGGCATGTGGAAGTTCCCAGGCTAGGGGTCTAATCTGAGCTACAGCTGCCGGCCTACACCACAGCAACGCAGGATCTGAGCCATATCTGCAACCTACGCCACAGCTCACAGCAACGCCGGATCCTTGACCTACTGAGTGAGCCGAGGCCAGGGATCAAAGCCCTCAACCTCATGGTTCCTAGTCGGATTCGTTTCCACTGAGCCATGACGGGAACTCCCGCATTGGACTTTTGAGTTTAGCCTGGGCTGAATGGGATTCTGTCTGCTTGTTCTGTGTTTCTGCCTCTCCCTCTCTTCCCCTTCCCTTTCTCTCTCTTTCCTTATCTGCATCACTTCTTTCCCCTTTTCCTGCCTGCCCTGAACCCCCATTCCACCCCAAGGGATGTTGGGGGTTGTTGGTTAAACAGGGAACAACTTCCTTATATTTAGATGAGCCACTGTTCCCAGGCAGTTGGTCCAAAGAAGGATCTGTGATTGGCTGCTGAGGGAGTGGGGGTTGTGGCAGCAGACTGGCAAGTCGGTGTGTCTAATACAGATGCCTAAATCACCCTGACACCTGGAGGGCACCAGACAGACGCTTGTTTGGGGTCTCATTCTGGGCTTCTTGTTTGTCACACTAGAGGAACCTAGTCTGGAGAGCTCCTGGGCATTGGAGAAGGGGCGCTATAGCTAGTGGAGGGATGCAAAGTGGAAGTGATAGCTGGTGGGCTGCTCTCTCCTGGGAGGAGGTGACTGTGTCCAGAGAGTGGCTATAAAGAGTGGGCCCCAGGTGTGGAGGGCCTTGTGGCATTAAGCAGAGCTGTTCTCCTGTCCCCATCCTGAGCCTGGTAGAGAGTCATACGTGAGTGTCTCTTTAGTGCCTGTCCTTGATCAGTGCTGCCCAGACCTCAGATACCCAGCCGAGGGTCAGTGTGAGTTGTCCAGGATTCCCCTTAGCTCTGCTATAGGAGAACAGAGGCCAGTTTGGGGAAATCCTGTGGGAGGAAGCAGGGGTGCTCACTGAGATTTTCCCTAATGAAATGTGCTCTAGGCTGTTCTTGGGAGTTGCTGGAGAAATTATGTTTTAATAGGAATGTTCTTTTCTAAACTTTAACTAGCAAAGCCACAGAAGTGTCTGCAGTTAATAATGTACCTGGTGAGTTGCTGAGCTGAAGTTTAACAGCCAATTTAAAAAACAAGTTAGGGAATTTAAAAAATAGGACATTGAGAGTGTGCATGCCCTGGAATGATTTCAGTGATTCTGTTGGAATAAGTGGTTTTGTGCTGACTGGGAGTGTTTCAATGGCCCTGATATCATTGGTGGGCTTTCCAGGAGGCCCTGATGCCAGGCTCCCTGTCCCTGAAAAGTGATCTGCTGTGCAGTCCATTTATAGATGAACCAGCAGTCCATTCCCCACTTTGTAGAGCTGCAGAGCTGAGGCAGCTCTTCCCTTGGTGGGATGGCCCAGCGAAGGTGGCTGCGACAGACAGGAAAGGGAGCCCCAAATCACGATGCAAGCAGATGCTCCAGGCACACAACAGCGAAAAAACCCTCATGACTGAGCAGGGGTGAGGCTGACCCAAGGATAAAAGCAGGGATCCAGTATCGGAGATGGCCAAGTCCTTCTGCAGAATTTGCTTTGGAAAAGAGAAGAGGTTTTAACAAAATCTCTGAATGGAAAATTTAGGGAACCTGAAACAGAGTATATCCTCTTGGATTTCAGTGGTGTGTGTTACTGCATAAGATTGGTACCTTTTGTTAGAGGCCCTGGATCTCAGGGCCCCGCTCCCCCGGCCTAAGCTCCCGATTTCACATTCACACCCTGGCCAGTGACTCCAGGTCTGCCTGTGCCCTGCTCACTCTCTCTGTGCCCTGGTGGCTCGTGGTTCAGTGAGGGGTCTGGAAATGAGCTCAGAGAGTAGACTCTGCCTGGCTCGTTTCTGCACCCCTCAAGGTGCCCGACACCAGTGGTCGCTCCATGGATGCTTGTGGAATGCATGTGGTGATCACTTACAGCTGCGTGTGGTGTACATGCACACTCACCCCCCCCACACCCCCCCCATACCTTCGGTCCTGTCCCTGTTGGCCCTCGCTCTCCCAGCTCTACCTGGAGTTCTCTTTCTTTTGCTTCCTGTGTGTCCTCACTCCTACTTGTTTTATTAGAACACCTAATTCATGCCAGGCAGGCATTGCTTTATGTCAGTGGTCTCATTTACTCCCATAGCCGCTCTATGAAATAGATGCTAGTATTATAATGTTGCCATTTTACAGATGAGAAAGTCAAGGTCAAGAGAGGTGAACTTGCCACAAAAGTGAATGGGGATACTGCTGCCTACCACAGGTATCACTGATCCAAAAAGCTGAGTTCTTAATTCTAGGCTACAAACCTCCCCTTCCTGGCCTTTGAGCTGACATGGAGTGAATGCCTCAAGAGGAAGAAAACGCTGTCCCTTCTCCCCTCTCCTCTGCTCCACTGTCTCTCACTTCCCTCTGGAGTGGGAGTTCCCTAAAGATAAGTTGGCAGCAGGGAAGTGTCAGGCTCTGAGCAGCTGGGTGGTGGGTTTTGTGAGTTTATTTCCCTCTGTTATTATCATTACTGTTGCTACAATATACTATAAAAATCAGGAGGGAAAAGGCAACAAAGAGAGGATTGGTCTAAGGTCGGAGTCCTCAAAGTTTTTTGATCATGTATGTCTCATTTAATAAATTAGCACGTACTCTAGTATATATTCATTTATAAATTTGTAAACTGCCACAGTAATGTACCTGTAAGACACACACACACACACACACACACTCACACACACACTTAAAAGGATGATATAAAAATAAACATGAATAGATGTTCTAGTACTTTCTTCCTGAACTGCAGTAGGTCATTTGAGCAGCTCAGGGTCGAGTGTACCCCACTTAAGAGACCCCTGGGTCCCTCCAGTTTTCTGGCGAATGCTCTCCTGCTGTAGTCCAGTGCCCCGTGAGGGGGCATATCTAGCTAGACCTTCCATTTTTAGGTGCTCTCATTTTCAGAAGCAGGCAGGCCAAGCCCTTCCAGCCCTCATAGTTTTTGCTTAGAGATTTACCTCCTTGCCTGGAACCAAGGGGGAAACTCTCCTAGCTGCGATTCTGGCTGCAGTCCTTTGCTGTCATTGCTGAGCCCCTCAGTCAGTCCCAGTAGCTTGCAGCCATCCTCGGGTACCAGGGAAAAGGCCATTTTCTGGGGCTTGCATTCCCCCCAAGGACTGGTGAGGATGTGGAGAAATTGGAACTCTTGTTCATTGCTGCTAGGAAGATAAACTGTTGCAGCTACTGTGGAAAACAGTTTGGCGGTTCTTTAAAAATCTAAACAGAATTACCATCTCACTCAGCATTTCTACTTCAAGGTATATATATGCAAAGGAATTGAAAGCAGGGACTTGAACAGATACTTGTACACCAGTGTTCATTGAAGCTTTATTTATAGTAGCCAAAGGTAGAAATAACTTGTGTCTATCTAAACAGGTCAATGGATTAACAAAATATGGTATATATCCAATGGAATTTAATTCAGCCATAAAAAGAAAGGACATTTTGGTATATGCTACATCATGGATGAACCCCGAAAGACATCATGCTGCCAGACACAAATGGACAAATATTGCATGATTCCAATTATTTGGGTACCTAGAAGAGATACATACAGATGCACAGAAGCAGAAAGGTTAGAGGTTACCGGGGCTAAGGGGAGGGGGAGGGAAGGGGATTTGATTGCCAACAAACGATTATAATGTTTCTGTTTGGAGTAGTGAAAAGGTTTTAGAAATAACTCATCATGATGGTTATGCAACATGGTGCAATAGAGCAAAATAAAAAAAATTTTAAAAAAAGAAACAAGGAGAGGAAGCTGGGGACTGGGGTGGAGAGACAGGCAGTTAATTCTTTTGTCTGAATGTGTTACAGTTAGATACCAAGCTCTCTTTCCCTGAGGGCACCTGTGCCCGGCATTAAGGCTGCTAGAATGGGACACCTGTGGCCGCGCCCTGGCCATTCTGAATGGCCGTACATGGAGCTCTCTGGGCCCCCCAGGGGAATGGTCATCAGGATTTAGGTAATGAAGTAGGGCCACTTGTGCCCCTTCTTAGCCCTCTCTCCAGTCAGCTGATGACAGCTCTGCTGCTGCAGCCCAGCACCCGGTGATCAAGGACACACCTTTCTGGGTGTTCTGTTGTCAGAACTCTCGGATTTTCAGAAGCAGATAACAGTTTTTCTCTGAGGGTTAGGATCATGAAGTAGGGCAGGCAGATTTCTTTGGAGTTAAATTTAGGGCTTAGAATCCAGGGGTGGTTGAGAAAAGCTGTGTTTAACAATTATCCCACCACCCAAAAAAGAAAAAAAAATTGTCCTAAATTAAGCAAGGTACATGGAACCTGAGGATACCTCAACCAGATTGGAGCATGTAACTCTAAAAATAAAAGATGCTGAAATCTGGAAAATACCAAATACGGCTGCTTGGTCAGGGGTTTGCTTCTCTGCTTTTCTATTTTCGCCACCCCTGTCCCAGTACTGTGGCTACACAGGGACACCGTCACCCTCATCCCAGAGAGCTGGGCTGTGTACCAGGCCTTGTCTTTCATGGTGTGTGGTCCTGGGATGGGGAGTGGAGGCTTCCTGTTCTACAGATGGGGAGAGGAAGCTAAGAAGGCCCTTGACACCTGTCCCCAGGTCACAGTGGCTGCCCCTGTTCCATGTTGCCCCTTCCCCAGAATGTGTTTAGCCCCGCTGCTCATGGGGAGGGGTGCCTATATCTCAGAAACACCTTTCGTGCCATCTAGTTCCCAAGACTCTAGCGGCCAAGTGCCACTTCTTGGGCACTGATTTTTTTTTTTTTAATCTTTTTAGGGCCGCACGCACGTTATATGGATTTTCCCAGGCTAGGGGTCAAATTGGAGCTGTAGCCTCTGGCCTGCACCACCACCACAGCTGTGCAGTATCTGAGCCACATCTTTGACACAGCTCACGGCAACACCGGATCCTTAACCCACAGAACGAGGCCAGGGATTGAACTTGTGTCCTCATGGATGCTAGTCAGATTCATTTCCGCTGAGCCACAGCGGGAACTCCTCAATTTTTTTGTTTGTTTTGTTGTTGTTGATGTTGCTCCTGGGCACTGGGCAGACCAGGGTGCGTGAGCGATTCTTAGAAACACAAGTTCAGGGGAGGCTGCCTAAGGGCCACATCAAGGCACTTGTTCCCACAGATGAACTTGAGTTTGCAGGACTTACGATTGTTTTAGGGAGTGAGTGTTAATAATAATGGTGAAAGATATTGGGGACGTTACTGCATCCGGGCCTGTCTCCAGCGGTCTTTATGAAGACAACCTCACAACCCCATGAGGTGGATATTGTGACCATGTCCATTTAGAGTGACAGAAATTAGGCTAAGTATCCTGCCCAGGGCCACACAGTCAGCAAGAGGTAAAGAAGGGGTTTGAACCCTTGCAGTCCATCTCCGGGGCTTGTGCACCTAGCTATGTGTGAGTCAGTCATTTCTGTCAAAGCCACAGGGCTGCCTCCTACCTGAAGCACAGTGTCAGGACGCAGGGCTTTACTGCTCCTCCATGGCCTCCCTGTTTTGGGAAAAAGGACAATAAAAGTTGCCCCACTCACCCCCTGTGTACCCCCCTTTCTGAAGTGGGGATGATGTCAGCCTGACTTTGATATGCAGGCTTCTGCTTTCTGCATTTTGCATTTGGTTACGCCCCCACCACCCCCCAAATGTATTTATTAGGCACTTACTATGTGTCAGGCCCTATGTTAGGTGCTTCACTCCCAATATCTTACAACAGCCAATGAGTTGGGTATTACTGCTCCCAATTTACAGGTGAGAAAACTGAGACTCAGAGAGGTGAACACCTTGCCCAGGTTAAATGGCAGAAGTTGAGTTTGATCTCAGGACCATCCGATTTAAAAATCCCTGGCCTTCCCGCCCTCTTCCAGGAGGGTGCTGTGGGGCTGCTGAGACCTTCCACACTCCCGACTCTGCTAAAAGCCGGTCTCCGGCTTCAGTGATGCCAGGGTAGGTCTGAGGGCCAAGGCTGAAACAACATGTGCCCCTTTTGGGAAAGGTGCTGGAGGTAGAGGTGAGTGAGGAGGTTCCTCACGCCTCCCCCAGGTGTCCTGAAGATCCTGCCCTGGGGAGAGTGACAGCTAGAATGCTCCCTTTAGGCGTGGCCAGGGGTGGGTGCAGGGCTAAGGGCCTCTCTCTGGGCCACTTCTCCGGTTGCCTGCAGCCGTAACTGTAAACTCTCCGGACGGAGCTCTTGGCTCCCTGGTTGGAAGCTGAGGCAGGGTCAGTGCTTTGGAGGGTCAGGACAGGTGTGAGAAGCAGGTGCTCTTCTGCCTGAGACCTGTCCTCCAATGAGCTGCGGAGCGTGGCATCAGGATCACCTGAAGGAGCTGCGGGCCTTTCTGCAGCCCTTTCTGGCTGAGCTGCTGAGATTCTGTCATTTCTTTAAGAGCCTCAGGCATCCTGGTGAGTGTCAGAAAAATCCAGCCTGGGGCGGGGGCAGTTTGGGCACCCCACTGAGGAAACTTTCCCAGATGACCTGGTTTTTCTAAAACTTGAGGGCTTCCTGTTTTGAGTTTGGAAAAAGCCGTATCCAGAAAGTGAGGAGGAATAGGTTTCAGAAAATCAGGCTCTTCAGCCTGAAACCCCCAAGGGCACAACCAGCCATGAGCTTCCTGCAGGAGCGCACGGGGGAGCTGCTGGCTGGGTCTGCAGGGGGGAGGCTGGACTGGAGACGTGGCTGTTGGGAACTGAGGTCAGGAAAAGAAGCTGAAGCTTGAGGGCAAGTTTGGGTTCAAGGATTTGGCAGGTAACTGGAGTGAGCGCTTCTTCTCTGACCTGGGCCAGCGCCTGTGTGCCTCAGTGTCCCCGTCTGTATGGTGGGGGCGAAGCGCCCTGGAGCATTGGGAGGCTTCAGCCTCGGGGTGTAGCTGTTACATAGTCGCTGTTGTCGTAATTTATTATTTAAGCACCTCTCCTTTGGCTGAGCAGGGGCCTGTGAGTGGAGTATCACCTTGGGCTGCGGGCACCCTTTCTCCGCTGGACCCTGCGATCTCTGTTTGTAGTTAGCACTTACTGCTTACCGGGACTGCGTGAGATGCTTCACATGCGTTAGTTCTGGAGGCTGAAGGGACACTCTTCCCCGTCTTGTGGACTCCCTCCTGTCCCCCACTCCCACCTTCTTCTGTTCTTTCCCCGTCTTGCCAGGGACTGGCCCGATCCTCTCTCTCCCAGAGCCTGGCACCCAGGAAACAATTGCGTAGACCTGGGCGGGGCTTTGGAATCTAGATCTTCATTGGTTTCTCACCTCTTTCCTGTTTCCTGGCTCAGCTCAGGCCCTGGGTGCCCAGCCCATGCCTTCTGCTCTGGGTGTCAGACACTTGGTGACTGTGCCGGCTTCTCCAGGACCGACGGGACTTGAGGCAGTGATGGCTACAGGGGGAGACAGGGAGGCTGCCTGTGGCTGAATACAGGACAAAAGGAAACGGGAGTCAGCGTGCAGTAGTGAAGATGACATGGGGAGTGAAAGGACATGTGGCCCAAGGTGGACAGAGAAGCCAGTTCACAGTAAGGGTTATGGTTGGTGGGGCCATGGGGGGATGGATGGGGGGGAGAGGGTGTGTGCACGAGCCCGGGCTGGTCGGGAGAGTAGAGGCCTGGGGCATGGGGAGCTCTGCGGCTGTCACTCATCTCATCAGTGGGTCCCTTGGGGGCAGTAGGTTTCAGCTCTAAAACTCTACCTGTTGTCACTTGGGCTCCTTCCCTTGGGCTTGGCAAAGGGTGAGCCCTGTATGGAGGTGCAGGCCTCTCCCAGGAGCCACATTTTATGGGAGAGCTGGAGCCAGGAACCCCATACTGATAAAGAAGTGTTTTCATTCTTGGGGGTGTTAATGAACACAGATTAGATTTCAACTGAGTAGGCCTTTTGTTGCAGGAACCTTTCTCATCAAGGTAGTTTCAGTACTACTGCAGTTTCACTGAACCAATTCAGGTTCATTACTTTGGTCTCTTTCCACCCCAGGTATGTAGCCCTGATGTTATTACTTATGGCCTCACTGGGTCCAGTTTTTCAAACTTGATTTTAGCTGCCGGCCTGGTGTCTCTCTCAGACATCACCCTTGTAAGGTGCTGAGCCTGGAAACAGATAACCCAAGCAAGTAGGCACGTTTCCTGGGCTCTGTGGATTTTATTAAACATTTACAAACGTATTTTCTTCAGTTTGCTGAAGTGATCTGGCACAGACAGGATGGGCTTTGAATGTTCTTTCCAGTTGTCGTGTTTATGAATAATTCCATCAGTTCTTACTGTATGGAGAGAGACCGGAAAGGAATGAGACAGAGGTGGAAGGAAAGTCAGGCTGAAAGGAGGAAGGGGTGCTGGGTCTGGTGGCAGGTCACAGGTATGAAGACGAGAAGCTTCCTGGCTTGGACAGGGGTTTGTGCTCCGTAGCCCCATACTCCCACCCCCAAGTCCTGACACATTTATTTTTTAATTTTTTGGTCTTTTTAGGGCAATACTTGCAGCATATCGAGGTTCCCAGGCTAAGGGTCAAATTGGAGCTGTAGCTGCTGGCCTACACAGCAGTGCAGGATCCGAGCTGAGTCTGCGACCTACACCACAGCTCACAGCAACGCCGGATCCTTAACACATTGAGCAAGGCCAGGGATCAAACCTGTGTCCTCATGGATGCTAGTCAGATTCTTTAACCGCTGAGCCATGATGGGACTCCAGTCCTAACACTTCTTTTCTTGCAGTGGACAACTGCTTGTGCTTCTGGGTGAGAGACTTTGCGGTTCATTTTCTCTTTAATATTTTTCCTCTGGTTATATCTGCTGGGGAATTGAGGAATTAGCAAAGAAGAAAATATGTCACCCAGTGTCCTACCACCTCAAGATAATGACACTTAAGATCTTAGTTTAGTTCCTTCTAGATTTGACAGAGGGCATTTAAAAATGTTATTGAAGTCTTACACTCTCTACACATAAGTCATCTATATATCTTGCACTTGCAGAATATTAAATTCTCTTTCTTTTTACAGAAACAATGCATATTTGATTGTAGAAAATTTAGGAAATACAGAGGAAAAGCACAGAGAGGAAAAATAAAAATTGCACTAAATATTTCTCCATCTAAAGGTAACCACTTTGTTACTGCATGTATAAACGTCCAGGCTTTCTTTTCTCAAACGTATATGCACATAATCTCTCACCACAAATTGGGATCATTCATATACAGACATCCTTTCTTTTCCCTTTTTTCCTTAAAGATATCTTGTGAATGTGTGTCATGACATGAAGTTTTGCATTGAGATATGAATTTATTTATTTCTTTTTTCCGTGCCTATGGCACACAGAAGTTCCCAGGCCAGGGATCAAACGTGAGCCGTAGCAGTGATAACACCAGGTCCTTAACCCCCTGAACCACCAGGGAACTCCTAAAATTAACCATTTTAAAGTTAGCAACTCAGTGACATTTAGTACCTTCATGATGTTGTGCAACCAGTACCCCTGTCTAGTTTCAAAACCTTTCCATCCTCCAGAGTAAAACTCCTTACTATTAAGCATTTTCTTCCTGTTTCTCCCAGCCTCTGGCAATCAACCAGTCTGCATTGTTTCTCTGTCGATTTATCTGTTCTGGATATTTCATGTAAATGGAATCATACACGAGACATGATTTTTAATGGCTGTATAGTATGCTTTTATGGATTTATTAAACAGGCATTGGGTCTTTAGCGTAAGGTGCCACCATCAAGGTATATCATATGGATATATCAAAAGTTATCTAATCCCTTATCTTTGGTTACTGAGGTTGTTTCCAGTTTTATTTTATTTTTTTGTCTTTTTAGGGCTGCACCCACTGCATATGGAAGTTCCCAGGCTAGGGGTCGAATCAGAGCTGCAGCTGCTGGCCTACACCACAGCCACAGCAATGTGGGATCCGAGCTGTGTCTGCGATCTACACTGCAGCTCACAGCAACACCGGATCCTTAACCCACTGAGCGAGGCCAGGGTTCGAACCACAAGTCTTCCTGGATACTAGTTGGGTTTGTTAACCACTGTGCCACGACAGGAACTCCCTGTTTCCAGTTTTCCAATGTCTGTAAGTAAAAGCATGTTGAACATTTTTGTGCCTAAACCTTTTTTAATAGTTTTTCAGATTAGCAAGGACATGCATTCTTTTTTCTTTTCTTTTTTTGTCTTTTTGCCTTTATCTAGAGCCGCACCTGCGGCATATGGAGATTCCCAGGCTAGGAGTCTAACAGGAGCTGTAGCTGCCGGTCTTCACCACAGCCACAGCAACGCGGGATCCGAGCCGCGTCTGCGACCTACACCACAGCTCACGGCAACGCCGGATCCTTAACCCACTGAGCAAGGCCAGGGATCGAACCCGCAACCTCATGGTTCTTAGTCGGATTCGTTAACCACTGAGCCACGAAGGGAACTCCAAGAACATACATTCTTGAATATCTTGTGTAATTCAGTTTGAAAATAGTTATGCAGTAAACTTTTTTTGTCTCCTTGAGTTAAAGGCTGTAACCTCTGACCTTTGGGCTCCTAGTTGCTTTTTTGACAGTTTTATTTCTTCCATCAAAGCAATTCCTTGGCAAGGATGACTTCGTACTGCTTTAAACCAGGCAAGGTAATAATATCACACATTACGCAAAGGTAGCATTTAAGAAAGTAGCACTTTGGTAGTGGTTAACAAATCTGACTAGGAACCGTGAGGTTGCAGGTTCGATCCCTGGCACCGCTCAGTGGGTTAAGGATCTGGTGTTGCTGTGAGCTGTGGTGTAGGTTGCAGACGCGGCTCAGATCCCATGTTGCTGTGGCAGTGGTGTAAGCCAGCGGCTACAGCTCTAATTGGACCCCTAGCCTGGGAGCCTTCATATGCCGTGAGTGCAGCCCTAGAAAAGGCAAAAAGAGCAAAAAAAAAAAAAAAGTAGCGTTTTGGAGTTCCTGTCGTGGCTCAGCAGAAATGAATCTGACTGGCGTCCATGAGGATGCAGGTTTGATTCCTGGCCTTGCTCAGTGGGTTAAGGATCCAGCGTTTCCGTGAGCTGTGGTGTAGGTCGCAGACGAGACTCGGACCTGACGTTGCTGTGGCTGTGGCGTAGGCCAGCAGCTACAGCTCTGATTCAACCCTAGCCTGGGAACTTCCATGCGCCGCAAGTGCCGTCCTAAGAAGACCATAAATAAATAAATAAATAAATAAATAAATAAATAAATAAATAAATAAAAGTAGCACTTAAACCTGCCACTTCCATACTTCCGTTGGACTATTCGGGCTTTTTTTTTCCCCCCCCGAATCTTTCTGTTCTTCGAGGGCAGCATAACTTTTGCAGAGACTGGTTAACTTACTTTGGACTGAGCTGAGGGGCTGGCAAGTGCTTGTGGAACTTGTAGCTGCTGGAGACCTCAGGTAAAAGCAGTTTGCTGCTTCTTGTCTCTCACCCAGGTGCAGGAAGTGTCAGAGTAAGGCTGGCTGTGCGATGCCCTATGCAGATTGTGGTTTAGGTCTCAGCTAGGAGCAGACTTCCTGGAGAGGCTTCAGATCTGCAAAATCCAAGAATTTCGGGTAGTTCCTTTATCTCTGTCACAGACCTGGATTAGGTGTGATTAAAATATGAGCTGCCTTTGACTCTTACTGTAGCATTGCGCATGGGATCATTGAAGGGTCATTGGCTGGTTCTGGCATGGAGAGGGCACATGCATACTGCAGAACCAGCTGATGGGAGGTCTAATCTTTCCAGTGCCGTTAATCAGCTGTGTGACTTTGGGCAAAACGCTCTACCCTGTAGGAATCAGATTGTCTGTACTTTAGGCGGCTGTTGACATCCCTGGGCATAAATGCCCTACTTCAGAATTGCACTTGCTAGGCCATCATTGATGATTTCCCTCCAAACCTAGCACACAGTGCCTGGGGCAGAGTGAGCCTCAGCGTGCACGTGTGTGAACACATGCACGCTCATGTGCACTCACACACACATACGTGTGCACTCACACACACATAGACATGCACATTCCTCTGAGCTGCACCATCATGATAATAGGGTCTGTCCATCTGCCTGGTCCCTATGGAAATTATCCAAAAAGAATATATTCTTACAAACTAGATCACTGGCTATGATCCTCCCCTGACTCTACTTTCTAAGCAACTGTGCGTGGTCTCTAAAAATCCCCCCTTCCTAGATAACTTGTCCTCTAATCATGCCTCAGTCCTTTTAGATTCCTTTTGTGGGTTCATTAAACCTGCCTTCACTTGAGATAACTGGGAGCAGTCCTTAGAGTTCCATCTTTCCCCGCCCCACCCATCATACTAGAGCTTCCTAGAGGTAGTCTTGACTGTCTTTCATGGACATTGTGGATTGCTGGCTCATGTCTGACACAGCTTGGAGGAAAGAAAGAACTTTGTCAAGATCAGTAACTTTCTTTGAGTTTCATTGATTCTGAACGTATGTGTACATTATTTTCTCTATTAGTCTGTGAACAACTGATTCTTTCAATTAATTCAAGCCTTAACTGAACCTCTGCCAGACTGACTATACTGGGTGCTGGGGAATCACAGATAAGTAAATCATGGTCCCTCAAGACGCCCTAGTGTGGTGGGGACAAGCAGATATGTAAACAACTGTAATGTGGCAGGTGTCCTCATGTGGATTCGTATAGAACAGAACAGGAACACAGATGGGAGGGCAGTCCATCCCATGGCTGGGCTCGATAGGAAGCAACACTGAACTGGGCCTTGAAGGGTGGATAGAATGCCACCGTATGGTTGGGTAGGGGAAGGATATTCTGGGGAAAACCTTATTCCATTCATTCATTCAGCAGGGATCTCCTGCTAGCGTGCACAGTTCAGGAGTGATGGTTTGTTAGGAGGGTGGAATTTCTCCTCTATATTCTCTAGGGTTCCTGGCATAGTGCTGTGTCCACAACAGTTGTTTGGGAAATATTTGAGCAAATTTTTACTAATACATCTGATAGGGAAGTAAAAATCACTCTGACATTAGCAGAAACTGAATTTCAAATGGAACAGTGCATATGGAAATAAAGCAAGAGACAGCTATAAGTGTGACCTTAATGTTTACCTCTCTTATTAGCTATTTTTATTTTGCTCTCTTCCCAAGAAATTTATTTGGAGGATTTCTGTGATCTTTCATGTAACTACAGCATCTTCTTGTTACTAGTTTTTAATTCTGTGCTCTCATAGTGATGGATAAGAGAACATTATGATGATGTTTTTATTTTATGATTGTTTTGTCATTATTCAACAAAATATATAGGGCCAGAACCAATGCAAATCTCCTTTAACTTGTGCAGTTCCCTCATCTTTGTGTTAAGTTCGATTTTTACCTGTTAAGGCCCCGAACTTCCTTTCTAACTCCTCCATTGAGTTTAGCTTCCTGCGGGTCCAAGAGGTCAGTTTCTGAACTTTATATAAGTTTCTGTTTGATGAGTCAACTTTCTAATCATGATAAAGTACAAATTTTTCTTTTATGAGCCTGGTGAGATTTGTCATATTTCCGTCATTCCAGTTTCTTGAGGAGGAGGGGAAAGAAAAACATAAGCACCTTCTGTCTAACTTCCATTTTCCTACAGAGTAAGTAATAGACTTTTCATTTATTTGAACAACACAAGTAAAATAAAATGAAATCAACACAAAAAAACTAGACAAACATTGTCCAATCAACCAGGTAAATTTGCTTTTAGCAGGTAGCCTTAAGTTGTGCCCTTAAATGCAGTACTGTTTATTGAAACATTAAAAGTTAACCAGGAGTTCCCATTGTGGGTCAGCAGGTTAAGAACCTGACATTGTGTCTGTGAGGATGTGGATTTGATCCCTGGTCTTGCCCAGTAGCTTAAAGATCTGGCATTGACGCCAGGTGCAGTGTAGGCTGCAGATGCGGTTGGGATCTGGTGTTGCTGTGGCTGTTGTGTAGGCCGGCAGCTATAGTTCCAATTTGACCCCTAGCCTGGGAACTTCCATATGCCACAGGTGTGGGGAAAAATGTTTAACCAGTAAAGGGCTCTGGTGTAGACTTTATCAATATAAGTTCTTCTATTTTGGTGCAAAAATATGTAGAGCATAAAATGAAATCTGTATCTCAATCATTTGACCAAGGGTCTTAGTTGTTACCATTATAAAGAGCTCTTGCCCTCACCATTTGGCTCTTTAATTTTTAAACTGGGATGGTGTACATAATAGTTCTTATTCTCTCTCTCTTTTTTTTTGGAACAAAATCTTAGAACGTTAAGGCTTCTTGTGGATTACAGTCACTCTAGCACTCACAAAAGAACTTTATTATAATTGTCTTTCATTTCTTTATGCTCTTTTGTTCTTACATTCATTTAGTTATTTAGCTATTACAAGGCATTTAGCTGATTATTGTGTAGAAGACTAAGGCTTGAGACTGGTCTGTGAGAATGTATGATCTAGTGGGATCTAATGGTATCATCTGTATGCCTCTACAACAGCTGTTCCCTCTGCCTGGAGTACCCTTTCTTTGTCTCCTCTTGTGCATCTGCAACATCATCCTTAGCCTTCAAGGCTTAGCTCAAACCTCTGTAAAACTTTCTCTGACCTCCCTGTGTTGTTCAGGGCAGTGGATCCCCAACTTTGAGTTGTAGATTCCTTGAGGGGAACCTCAGAATTATTGCAGTGGGTCAGCAAATTTGCATGGATACTAAACATTATCTGCAGACTAATAAACTATATATATATATTTATTTTGTCTTTTGTCCTTTTAGGGCCGCACCCGCGGCATATGGAGGTTCCCAGGCTAGGGGTCTAACAGGAGCTGTAGCCGCCTACCTACACCACAGCCACAGCAACGCCAGATCCAAGTCGTGTCTGCAACCTACACCATAGCTAACGGCAACGCTGGATCCTCAACCCACTGAGCAAGGCCAGGGATCAAACCCGCAACCTCATGGTTCCTAGTCGAATTCATTTCTGCTGCGCCATCACGGGAACGTCAAACAATGTATTATTTTTCAAAAATATTATTTTTGAAATATATGTAGATACCATTGTGAAAAATGAAATAAATTGAATTTTTAATTAATTGAACAATGTTAAATAAAGCCTTATTGGGAATCCCCTGGTGGTACAGTGGGTTAAAGATTCTGCGTTCTCACTTCTGTGATTCAGGTCACTGCTGTGATGTGGGTTTGGTCCCTGGCTCAGGAACATTTGCATGCCTCAGGTGTGGCCCAAAAATAAATAAATAAATAAAAAATCCTTATTGAATGCATAGTAGCCCTTTGTCCTTTTGTAATTTTATAGTCAACAAATACAAAAGGTATAACCATTATGATGGAGGTCTATGAGTTTTTTAAGGTTGAAAATCATTATTCTTGGAGTTCCTGCGTGGCTCAGCAGATTAGGATATGGCATTGTCACAGCTGTGGCTCTGGTTTCAGCTGCCATGTGAGTTCAGTTCCCACCCCAGGAACTTCTGCATGCCATGGGTGCTGCCAAAAAACAAAAAAACCCCACCAAACCCATCTTTCTTATTTGTTTTAGTTGAGTGTTATATTTAGCTGTAAATGATGGAAAACATTACAGAAACTTAGAGAGATTTATTTCTATTTCATGCGAAAGTCTGGAGGTAGTCCTCTTAGAGCTACGAGGTTGGCCTCAAAAAGCCTCCCAGGCCCCGAGAACTCTGACTTTGCTCTGCTCTGCTCTCCCTAGTACGTGGCTTTCATCTCAAACCTCAGGATGGCTGCTTGAGCTCCAGCTATCCTGCCTGTATTCCAGACAGCAGGGGATAAGATCGCCTTCCTAGCCCCATCCCCACCCCCCACCCCTAAAACAGAATTACACCTTTAGGATTGGCAAGGGGAAACTGCACCAGGAAGGACTAGATCCCTGGAACCTTCTCTGGCGGGGGAATCTCTTCCTGTCACTGGTTTGGGACTCTTCCTCCGTTCCTCCAAGGCTAGGTTGCCTTAACCTGAGATTTCACGTGTAGTGATTCCGGGGGTGGGGGGCTCCCAGGCCTCTTGGTTCACCATTGCCTAACCTCACAGATGCTAGGGCGTGGCTCCAGGAAAGTCGTTCTCGGCCCTCTGCTCTCCCTGCCTTCTCTGTGGCCCTCCTCTGCTCCTGCTAACTCACTCACTCTTTTACCATTTCACCCTCCACTCTCTGAGATCCTTTTGGCTTCCTGCTCACTCAGTGCAAAGGCTATGGTCAGGCCCAGTTCCCTGCACTCTTTTAAAATGTGACTTTAGTGACCAGACTCTCAAAACCTCATCTTGGCTGTTCTGATAATCTCACCGCCCCTTACCCTCTTATCTCCTTTGGTTGCTTTCTCTCCACTGAATTTCTGTGTCTCACCATCTCACTACTTTGATGGCATTTACCTCTTTCTTTCTTGGACTTTGGTTTACTTCGATGATTTATATTTATCTTTTAAGTCATGTGCTAGATTCTCAGGACAAAATCTGATCTTTAATTCTCTTTTACTCCCCCAAGTGTCTAGGACAGGCATATAGTGGGCAATCAAGCATTGGAATAAATCAATGAACAAATAATTGGGGGAGATTTGTTGTAAGTTAACTGCCTAGTAATGTTTCTCAAAGTGTCTTCCACAAATCTGTCTGCATCAAATTTATATGTGTATAAGAAGTATTTGTTTAAAATGCAAGTTTTCCTGGAGTTCCCGTCGTGGCGCAGTGGTTAACGAATCCGACTAGGAACCATGAGGTTGCGGGTTCGATCCCTGCCCTTGCTCAGTGGGTTAACGATCCGGCGTTGCCGTGAGCTGTGGTGTAGGTTGCAGACGCGGCTCGGATCCTGCGTTGCTGTGGCTGCGGCGCAGGCCAGTGGCT
>PVHT021183666.1:29406591-29424800 GCA_004024745.2 Catagonus wagneri
TTGTTTAAAATGCAAGTTTTCCTGGAGTTCCCGTCGTGGCGCAGTGGTTAACGAATCCGACTAGGAACCATGAGGTTGCGGGTTCGATCCCTGCCCTTGCTCAGTGGGTTAACGATCCGGCGTTGCCGTGAGCTGTGGTGTAGGTTGCAGACGCGGCTCGGATCCTGCGTTGCTGTGGCTGCGGCGCAGGCCAGTGGCTGCAGCTCCGATTAGACCCCTAGCCTGGGAACCTCCACATGCCGCGAGTGTGGCCATAAAATGACAAAAGGCAAAAAAAAAATAAATAAAAAATAAAATGCAAGTTTTCCTATGATATCACTTATATCTGGAATCTAATATACAGCACAAATGAACCTTTCTACAGAAAAGAAAATCATGGACATGGAGGACAGACTTGTGGTTGCCAAGGTGGAGGGAGTGGGATGGATTGGGAATTTGGGGTTAATAGATGCAAACTATTGCCTTTGGTTAATAGATGCAAACTATTGCCTTTGGTTAATAGGTGCAAACTATTGCCTTTGGTTAATAGGTGCAAACTTTGGTTAATAGGTGCAAACTATTGATAAGCAATGCTGTGTAGAACTGGGAACTATGTCTAGTCACTTATGATGGAGCATGATAATGTGAGAAAAAAGAATGTATGCATGTATGTGTAACTGGGTCACCTTGCTGTACAGTAGAAAATTAACAGAACACTGTAAACCAGGTGTAATGAAAAAAATAAAAATCATTATTTAAAAAAAATGCAGGTTTTAGGGCCCTGTCCAGATTTGCTGAACCAGAATCACTGAGAGAATGATTCTGGAGCCTGCATTTTTAACCCTCTCCTCGGTGATTTTATCCACATTGAAATATGAGAATTCCTGGTTTAATGGATAGTGAGCCAATCTTACAAATGCATTTCAGCCACTGAGCATTAAATGTCTTCTAGATGAGGCCTGGGAGGGGGGCATGATCCTGTCCACCCCCCCCACCGCACCCCCCACCAGGAAGATGGGCCTTGGGGTGGAAGGCGTGACTTTGGGAAGCGAGGAATGGGAGGGGATTACAAAGGAGGCAAGGGGTTTAACTAAACCAAGTGGACAGATAAGGCTTGCTAAGTAGAGATGGGGAGAAGGTAGAGAAAAAGGGGCTTCAGGGGCTTTCTGGGTGGAGGAACCAGCATGAACAAGGCACAGAAGAGAGAAATCCAGCCTGTGGGAATGACAAGGGCTCTGGATTAGCTGGACGGAAGCACATGGGAGGAAGCAGAAGAAAAACTCAGGTCATGAGGGCTTGAACCCGTGCTGAGCAATGGTGACGTCTTGCCCTAAAGAGGATTCTGGGGAAGCAGGGCTGTCGGCATCTGTGTGGAGTGGTCACCTGCAGGGCCTGTCGTTCTCCCTCTGTGTCGAGGATATCCCCGGGGACTGGGGAGAGTTGGGAAGGGCTTCGTGGAAAGGGAGTGGGAAACCTGGAGCTTATGATCGAGTCCTAAAACACTCCTAGCCACGTGTAATGTGGAAGTGTATCTTCTTGTTTCAAGTTTCTGTTGCCCCCCTCTTTTTTTTCTTAATCTTCTCCTGCTCCTGTGAACTTGCAAGAGGCTGGTATGTCCCATGGGGCCCTGGCATCTGTATTCATTTTGTGTGTGTGTGTTTGTAGGGCCACACCCGCAGCATATGGAAGTTCCCAGGCTAGGGGTGGAACCGGAGCTGCAGCTGCCAGCCTATACCACAGCAATGCTGAATCCGAGCCACGTCTATGGCCTACACCACAGCTCATGGCAATTTGGAACCTTAACCCACTGAGTGAGGCCAGGGATTGAACTTGCATCCTCATGGATGCTAATCGGGTTCATTATCACTGAGCCACAACGGGAACTCCAGGCATCTGTATTCTTTATACGTTCCTAAGGGAGCTTGTTGATGCTGATGTAGCTGCATTTTGGAACCATTGGTCTTTTCATCAAGGATTAAGGGCTTGTGAATTCCTTAGCTGGGACGGGGTTATTTAACTTGAGAATGACTCCTTCCTCCACTTTGATCAGCAGAGAGGAAAATACCTCCCAGAGCAGAGAGGTGGCCCAGGGAATGTTCCCCCAGGTCTCCTCTGCATGGTGCGTGTGTGTTGCTGCCAGAGCCCGAGTCTAACAGAACGCTCATTAAGACCCGCAGCAAGTTGGAGCCTGTCAATAATGAGTACTCTTTGCTGTTTTCTACAGAAATTTCACTTTAAAACCTGATTTGCCTTCAAATACCCTGATTTGCCATTCTAATTAGGCACTGCTTTGTGAGCAGGTTTGTGGTGCCCTCTGTGCATCCCAATTCTGTGAACCTCTGGGGAGACACTTGAAGTGAAATTCTTTGAACACATCAAAAAAGTCAACACAAACAAACAAAAAATCCCAGTGATTCCCAAACCTTAAAAATATTCAGTGTTCAATTTCAAAGCTCCTGTCCATCTTCACTTTAAGGTTGATGTAATCCTGCCTTGTGTTAAGTGAAGAAGGAAGGTTTTACACGTTAAGGCACGAGGGGGTGGTGAGGGGGGCTCAGGGCTGGGGGCTCTGGCCTGTGTCCAGTCCTCTTCAGGCTGCTTATCCAGTGACTAGACTGTTTGGGAAAAGGCCCTGGGAGAAAACCTGGAAGCCTCAGCCTCAGACTTACTGGATGCGCCTCTCATGGGTACCGGTTCCCTTTCCATCTCTAGCAGAATGGGGCTGTGGGAGCCAGCTGGTGAGGCGCCTTGAGGAGTGTGGGTGGCGCCACAGATGGTTCCTGCTGCCCCCGTGAGGAGGGCTCCGGAAAGAGCAGCTTCCAGATGGTGGAGGCTCTGGCTTCCCGCTAAATGGGGAGGCCTAGGAAACCACAGAAGGAATCAGGCTGGTTCCTCTCTGTGGCTCAGTCCTGAGCAAAAGGGATGGCTCTTAACGATATTCCCTTAAAAACAAAATGGAATACCTCTGTGACCTAAATGAGAGAGCAATGCAGCGATGTCCTTTGAGGCCAGAGGGTGCAAGTATGAGACTTTGTAGGACTTATGTTCCTGATGGCGTCCCTCCTGAGCCCATGGTCCAGCCTTTCCCTTGGCCCAGATCCTGATTCTTTTAAAACTGCCTTTTAATATGACCTGTGCTGCATTCTGGCACTGAGTTTCTTCCCTTCGGATCTGCTACTTGTAGGGCCTCCCAACTCCACTTCTCTCCAACCCCTTCTCGTGTCCCCCTGCAGCCCCTCACCCCCACAGAGCACTGGGTACTCCTGAACCAAAGTTTTTATCCTCTCACCTGCTTAGAAACCTCTCGGAGCTTCCATTTATTCAGCTGATAAAGTACAGTGATGTAGCTCTCCATCTTCTATCAGGCTTGCATCCATCCCTCCATCCCTCCGTCCCTCCATACCTCCATCCCTCCATCATACACTTACTGCAGGGCCTTGTGAAGTTCAAGGGTACAGAGATATATATAGCAGAAAGAGGTTCAATCCCTAGTACACTCTCAGGCTGTTAGAGAAGGCAGACAGTAGTCAAGGACAGAGGCAAGTTTGATGAACTGTGGGATAACAGAAGAGGAGCACTTGTGAGCAGGATCTGTTAATGGTCATGCAGAGTTTGTAAGGTCAGAACATGCTGGAAAGAAACCTAGCGATTTTTAGTATTAGGAGGAATAATGATAATGAAGCCTATACATTATATATTATCTGCTTCAACTTCAGCTGATTAGAAGTGTTAACTCTTCTTGGCCCCAGCTTTCTCTTCTGTAAACTAGGCATAAGAATAGCACCAACCTGATAGGATTGTTGTTACGGATTAAATGAGATACTGTATATTTGTGGAACATAGTAACTATTCAATAAATGTTGGCTTGGGGAGTTCCCGTAGTGGCTCAGTGGTTAACGAATCCAGCTAGGAACGATGAGGTTGCGGGTTCGATCCCTGGCCTCGCTCAGTGGGTTAAGGATCCCGCGTTGCTGTGGCTGTGGCGTAGGCCCGCGGCTACAGCTCAGATTTGACCCCTAGCCTGGGAACCTCCATATGCCGCGGGTGCGGCCCTAAAATGACAAAAGACAAATAAATAAATAAATAAATAAATATTGGCTCAGGAGTTTCCTTGTTCCCTTCGTGGCTCAGCGGTTAATGAACCCATCTAGGATCCATGAGGATGCGGTTGGACCCTTGCCCTCACTCAGTGGGTTAAGGATCCGGCATTGCTGTTGGCTGTGGTGTAGGCTGGCAGCTGAATCTCTGATTTGCCCCCGAGCCTGGGAACCTCCATATGCCGTGGGTGCAGCCCTAAAAAGCAAATAAATAAATAAATAAATAAGGGCTCTTAAGATTATTATCAAAATCAGAGAAGAAATTTTCTCCAGGATACGTGGAAGGAAATCACTGAAAATGCAGAGAAAAACACCTCCAACGATTTGCTCAGCATGAATCCAGCAAGTCTTATAAACTCATCTGTTGTAACACTCCTCAGCTTAAGTGAAAGGGATTACTCCAACAGTTTAGTTCGTCCATGAACTGACAGCTCTTGGATAAAGAGTAACACCCTGTTTTATCAATTGTTGGTTTTTCACATTGGATTTTTTTTTTTCTTTTTAGGGCCTCAACCATGGCATATGGAAGTTCCCAGGCTAGGGGTCGAATCAGAGCTACAGCTACCAGCCTACGCCACAGCCCCAGCAATGCCAGATCTGAGCCGCGTCTGCCACCTACACCATAGCTCACGGCAACTCCGGATCCTTAACCCTCTGAGCGAGGCCGGGGATCGAGCCTGCAACATCATGGTTCCTAGTGGTAATCGTTTCTGCTGCGCCACAATGGGAACTCCTGCATTTTTTTTTTTTTTTAAGAGAGGCATTTTAATACTTGCAAGGTGATTTGGTGCAGTTATTCCCAAAAGAGTGGCAACATCAGAATCACCTGAGAAATGTCTTTAAAATACTGATTGTGGGGTTCTGCCTTTCTCCTCTTCCCAGATTGCTCCAGTATATCTGGACAGGGCTGGAAATCTGTGTTTTATTTTTTTTTTGTTTGGCCATGTCTATGACATGCAGAAGTTCCAGGTCCAGGGATCAAACCCATGCCAGAGCAGTAACCCCAGCCCCGCAGTGACAATGCCAGACCCTTAGCTGCTGAGCCACTTGGAAATTCCATGGAAATCTGTGTTTTAAACAAGTGCCGCCAGGCAGTTCTGCTTTGTGGCTCAGTTAGGGAACCCATGACAGAACCAGGACTCTGAGGCCAAGCTCTGCACTTAGTTTCTCCTGCTGCTGCCCCGTCCACCTGGATGACCTCCTGGTCACTCAGGCTCTGGGAGTCCCGGGGTCATCAGGCATGGGCATCTGATGGGATGATGAGTAAGAACACTTCTTCGCTGGACTCAGTAAAAGTAAGGGATTATCATTTCTGTTTATTCATTATAATCCCATTTTCCCAGTCCTACTCCTTCCTTTAATGATTGAATCAGAATTACCACTGCACAACATTTGTCTTTTAAGCATGCAGTTGATTCTGATAGGGTTTGATGTTATAAAGTAAGTAGCAAAAGCTTGTGTTTTGGCCTGGGAGCAAATTCTTTGCTGTTAAAAAGCCTCTGATTCAGAGCTTTGGTTTCTCTGCAGAGAGTAGATTATGCCAGGCATTTATGATTGGGACTTGAAAGCCTGAGGTCTTTTTGCTGTCCTGAAAGGTAGCCGCTAGCCACATGTGGCTATTTAGCAGTTGAAATATGCCTAGTCTGGACTGGGGAGTACTGTAACGCATTTAGAAGACTTAATACTAAAAAGAGAATATAAAGTATATCAATAATAATTTATATTGATTACATGTTAAAAATGATAGTATTTTAGATATATTGAGTTAAGGCGTATTATTAAATTAATTGCACTGGTTTCTTTTTACCCTTTTTAATGTGGCTACTAGGAAAGTTTAAAATTGTCTATGTGGCTTACATTATATTTTATCAGTGCTGCTTTAGGTTTTAAGTCAGTCTTAGGGGCCAGTTCAAAAACTTTACAGTGTTTACTCTGCAAATTCAAAAAGTGGGTTTTACATTTGAAATGAACATCTAGAACAGGTATTCTGAATCATTTAACTGACCTTGAATATTTGGAGTATTGTTTATTATCATTGGTGCTTTTTTTTTTGAAATGGCAGTTTTGTGAAATTCAGTCTGAAGGGCATTTGTGGTTATCTACTGTTTTAAAAGAACGCCTTCTAACATCTTTAGGAGGGGTGAGAAGAAAGTTTAAGTGAGAAATTGCTTTGCTCAGATTGGATGTTTATTGCAGAGCCGCAAAGCCCAGAAGATAGCAGTTGATAGTGGACACTGCAATTCATTTTTTAACTGTCGACTTGGAGTGAAACTGCTATGAAATAGCAATGGCAGCATCACTCACCCTTTTTCCTAATCATTTTTGGCCTCTCTCTGGCCCTCTGCTTTCTCTTTCCCTGATGTTGTTTGGTGATTATAATGCGTGAGGCCCGGCCAGAGCCTCACACAGTGAGGTTGAGAAAAGCAGATTAGCTCCTAAGCAATGGCCAAGTTGGAGTGGGCACCTGGGCAGTGAATTTTTCTCTAAATGGCAACATCCTTGGGAATTCAGACCATTTTCTTCATCACCAAAGTGACAGTGCTAAAAGCTCTTGTGTCTACCTTACGGTAGGATTATGAAAAATAAAAAGGAGAAATTAAAAGGCAGGATGTCAGGGTTACACAAATAGATGATAGTAAAAGCCCAGAAGATCACAGTCCCCTGCTGTTAATTGTTTCTGTGGCAAACACTCTCCCTTCTGTAGGCCTCAGCTGTTTCTCCTGTTATAAACTAAGGAAATAGAATGATTCAATATAGTTAAGACACAAAGTCTGACCCCAGATTTAATGCCATTTCTGCTACCTACTAACTGTGTGACCTTGGGGAACCTACTTGACTGCTCTGTGCCTCAGTTTCCTTATCTGAAAAATGGGATAATAGGAAGTTCCTTTGTGGCACAGGGGGTTAAACATCTGGCCTTGCCACAGCTGTGGCACAGGTCATAACTGTGATATGGGTTTGATCCCTGGCCCAGGAACTTCCACATGCTGCAGGTGTGGCCAGAATAAAAAGTGGGGATAATAGAACCTGTTGTGAGGTTAATTGAGCTAATATCTGAAAGGTCCTTAGAAGTGCACTTGGAAGACAATAAATACCCTCTGTGAATACTGGATTTATTCAGTCACTAATATTTTTTTAGTGCCTTTTATGTGCAAGGTGCTTTTAGTAGAGGAATTCAAGGTATATTTATTAATTATAATCAGAGTATGTCACTGCTTTAGAAACCACCATGCACAGTGCTGCTTTGTTTCTTTTACTGGGTTTTGACAAGATCCTGTTTTTTTTTTTTTTTAAAGGATTCTGCTGCTGAATAAAGCAAATATAAAATCTTGGGTTTCATTCCTAGTTCACCTTAACTGTGTGACCTTGGATAAGTTACATTAACTCTCCGAGGCTTCATTTCCTCCTGTACCAAAAAAGTGAATGAATAATATCTTGCACAAAGGAGAACGTGGGCATTAAATGTTATATCACATGAAATAGTGCCTATAAAACTCTTAGCATATGTTTGACTTGTAGTAAGCGTTCTATAAATGTTAACTCTTGTTGCCATCACTTCTAGTTCTGGAGATCCTAGAGGTCAGTGGTTCTAAATTAAAAGTTCCCCAGGCTGGTGGAAGGGGAAATTGAATCCTGTTTTCCTGTGGTTCCTCTTCATGGGCTAGGAGGTTTGTGAGTGCCATGGAAACAATCTTTTTTTTTTTTTTTCCAGAGAAAAATACTGACCTGGAATTTTTTGGAGCGGGTTTTCTTGAGAGGTGGGAGTTCCTCAACATTAGGGGTGTCCAAGCTGGATAGTCAGTTGGCAGGGATGTTATAAAGGGATGATCCTTGGTTTTGCTGTTTTTTTTCTTTTTTGTCTTTTTTTGCCTTTATCTAGAGCTGCACCTGCAGCATATGGAGGTTCCCAGGCTAGGGGTCTAACAGGAGCTGTAGCCGCCGGTCGCCACAGCCACAGCAACGCGGGATCCGAGCTGCGTCTGCAACCTACACCATAGCTCACGGCAATGCCAGATCCATAACCCACTGAGCAAAGCCAGGGATCGAACCTGCAACCTCACGGTTCTTAGTCGGATTCGTTAACCACTGAGCCATGAAAGGAATTCCGGTTTTGCTGTTTTTGAAGACTACTTCTAGCTCTGAGTTGATGGAGCCTTTTTTTGGCTGTCAGCATTTTTTTGTTGTTTTCTTTTTTTGGTCACACCTCCGGCAAGTGGACTGTAGATCAAACCTACGTCACAGCAGTGACCGCAGCCGCTGTAGTGACAATGACGGATCCTTAACTGCTGTACCACAAGAGAACTCCTGGCTATAAACATTTGATACAGCCAGGTAAGGAAACGCTCGTGAGAGGTACCTGGTCGTCACAGCACTGTTGAGGCACAGTTTCTAAAGGGCAGTTGGTGACCTCAGAGATTTGCCGCCCCACCCAGCCAGGTGGGGCACTCACCCTGACATTGCCTCTGTTACTTCTTGTGAGGGTAGTTATTTTTTGGACACGGGTGCTGTGGTTGAGTCAGAGAGGCATGTCACCGTTACCGAATTGTTTATCCCAAGAGTGGGGGTACCTGAGTCTTGGTGTCACATTCATCCTTTTCTGGGAATGGAGTAGGTTGAAATAACTTCAGAGCCAAGTGGCTAGTGGAGGAGCACACCTGTGTCTGGACTACTAAGCCAGCTCTGAGGAAGCCACAGTTAACTTTGAATTTTGGTCTCAATTACTCCTTCGTCATCAATTGCTACCTTGGACTTAGCTACAGGAAGTGAAAAAGCTAAGGCACTGTGTTTTCTGGGTTCATTTGCTTTTTTTTTTTTTAAATAAATGATAAGCAGTTTATTTCCTAAACATCTACTTGCACAAAGCACCTGCTAGTCTCTGTTCTTCCGTCCCTTCCATGTGCCAGACACTGTGTAAGAGCCTGGAGATATGGAGCTGAGAAAAAACACAAGTCGTCCTTCCCTTGAAGTTATGACCCAGCAGGAGAGACAAGTATTAAAAGAATAAGTCTAAGGTCCTGATTGTGAAGGGAGACAGGCCCACACAGACCGAATGGTAGCTCTTCCCTTCTTGTCTGAGCCCTCAGTGGCCCTGGCTTTGGTTTGGCAAACCCAGCACATTGTCTGATCTTCTGGGTTTCTGACTCACTTCCTGTGCCCATGTCTGGGTCTCATCACATTGTGGGTGTCAGTGAAATGCAGCTGTTTGTTGCACCTCACTCTAGTCAGTTACCACTGCTCAGGCAGGTCAGGAAAATCCCTATTCTTCAGCCCATACATGTCTCCTATGCCAGAGCAGCCTTTCACCCTTCATAATCTTTGCAACAAACCAGGAATCCTCTGGCTTGTAATAGAAGGAAAGCTCAGTGGTCATGTAAATTGGTACAACTACTATGAAAAACAGTATGGAGGTACCTTAGAAAACTACGCATAGAACTACCGTGTGATCCAGCAATCCCACTCTTGGGCATATATCTGGACAAAACTTTCCTTGAAAAAGACACATGCACCTGTATGTTCATTCCAGCATTATTCACAATAGTCAAGACATGGAAACAACCTAAATGTCCATCAACAGATGATTGGATTAAGAAGATGTGGTATATATACACATTGGAATACCACTCGGCCATAAAAAAGGACAAAATAATGCTATTTGCAGCAACATGGATGGAACTAGATACTCTCATATTAAGTGAAGTATGTCAGAAAGAGAAAGACAAATACCATATGATATCACTTATATCTGGAATGTAATATACAGCACAAATTAACCTTTCCACAGAAAAGAAAATCATGGACATGGAGAACAGACTTGTGGCTCCCAAGAGGGAGGGGGAGGGAGTGGGATGCATTGGGAATTGGGGGTTAATAGATGCAAACTATTGCATTTGGAATGGATAAGCAATGAGATCCTGCTGTATAGCATAGCACACTATATCTAGTTACTAATGATGAAGCATGATAATGTGAGAGAAAAGAATGTGTATGTGTATGTGTAACTGGGTCACCTTGCCGTACAGTAAAAAATTGACAGAACACTGTAAACCAACTATAATGGAAAAAATAGAAATTATAAATGAAAAAAAAAAAAGAAGAAGGAAAGCTTAGAGAGATGGACATGGGATATGTGTTGCCAACCTAGCTGGCCTGGGGGAACATGAGGAGAGAGAAGAGGAAACACCAGTGTCCTTGAATGAGCTCCTTTCTGATTGTAACTTTAAAAAAAATGGACTTTATTTTTTAAAGCAGTTTTAGGTTCACAGCAAAACTGAGCGGAAGGTACAGAGATTGCGCACATACCCCCTACCCCGCATACACAGCCTCCCCCATTATCAGCATCCCCCCCTCGTGTGGTACCTTTGCTATAACTGATCAACCCACACCGACGCATCATATGGCTTAAAGTCCACAGTTTACATTAGCGTTTGCTCTTGGTGCTGTACATTCTGTTGGTTTTGACAGATATATAATGTATCTACAGTATTTTGATTTTTGCTTATTTATTTTTGATAGGCAAGACGTAAATTTATTAATATGGGATGCTTATGAAGGAGTGAGCAGGCAAGAGGGCTCTGACCTGAGAACTAAGTGGGCTCCGTTTTTATAATCAAAGGAAAAGTGCAGAGTGGGAAAAGACCGCCTTCTGGCTCTGAAGCTTTGTAAAGATGTCGCAGGAATATGGGGTGCAAACGGATGGCCACGTCCTAGGTCTTGGGTGAGTTCCTGGGAAGGGCTGCCAAGCGAGCATCGGGAAAGAATTCAAGAGCAAGCCATAGTAAAGTGAAAAGAAGACATACGCAGTCCACAGACAGAGTGTGGGCCGTTTCAGAAGGTGAGAGATCTGTAGTGTTTTAAACTTAGATTTTTTTGTTTTTTTGCTTTTTAGGGTCATACCTGCAGCCTATGGAGGTTCCCAGGCTAAGGGTTGTTGAATTGGAGTTGCAGTCTACCCCACAGCCACAGCAACGCCAGATCTGACCCACGTCTGTGACCTACACTACAACTCACAGTACCGCCAGATCCCTAACCCACTGAGCGAGGCCAGGGATTGAACCTGTGTTCCTCAGGAATACTAGTCGGGTTCATTGCTGCCGAGCCACGACGGGAACTCCTAAACTTAGATTGTTTTTGAGTTCCTGCTGTGGTGCAGCGGGATTGGCAGTGGATTGGGAGTGCTAGGTTGCAGGTTTGATCCCCAGCCTGGTGTGGTGGGTTAAGAATCCGGTGTTGCCACAGCTGCGGCTTAGGTCACAACTGCAGCTCGAATTTGATCCCTGGCCCAGGACCTCTGTATGCTGCGGGGTAGCCAAAAAAGAAAAAATAGATAAATTTTTTGACTCCTCTATGCAGTGTTCCCCAAACTTCATCTCAAACTTTAGGTATTCCTGTTCTGCCTCTGCACTTTGCAAAAGCCACATAAAACTGACTCACTTAAAAAAAAAAAAAAACCCAGACAGCAAATAAGTAAATTTGAAATAATTTCATATAGCTCTTATCTACATTACATGTCACTATTACTTATAGCATTTATAGTTTTTTGAATATTCTTGCCTCACTGTCATCTCAGGTACCTACAGGTATTTGCTCTGTTCTTAGGGAGGTGATGCCTAAGTTCATGAATGGACTTTCAGGTTTTTTTCTCTTGTCATGCCCACGGCTGTGGAAGGTCCTGGGCCAGGGATTGAACCTGTGCCACAGGAGTGACCTGGGTCACAGCAGTGACAACACCAGATCCTTAACCCACTAGGGTACTGGGAACTCCTCAGAAGTTTCTCGAATCCCCTAAAACTGGCCAAAATTGTGTTTATGTTTTTTTTTCCTTGGAGAGACAGTTTAAATTTTCATCATATAAAGGGTACTGGGGCCAAAGAGGGAGGAGAGTCATAATTTGCAGTTCTTGGAACTACATCTAATTTTCATTTACAAAGATTTCGTCTTCCTAGGAAGAGAAATAGTTTCCTACAAGAAATGGACCTTTTACTCATAAAAAATCCTTTTTTTTTTTAAATGAGATGCAGATAAACTGCAAATTGAAAAATGGTAATGGACTCTCCCACATCTCCTCCTCATGTCTTTCCTATTTTCAACCTTCAATACATGAACATTAATTCATCATAAGAGGAGAGTGGTCATTTTCTGATCCCAACATCATGACATAGGGTCTGATGAAGAATTTGTGTGTTTATATCATGCCTTTCAAAGGTATAAAATGAAAACTCCAGTTTTATATTGAATGAGTTGTCTTTATTAAACAAAATTGCAAAAAAAATTTTTTTTGAAGGGAGGGGGCATCTGTCCTGAAATATCCAGAATGTAGCTTCACTGTGAATATAGGTCATTGAATGTTTCAGAGAAAAACGAGCAAAAGGAAAGCTGCTTGTTAGGGTAGAAATATAATGTGATAAAGCATCTCTGGAAGAAAGCACCATCGTGCTAGATCACACAAACCACCAGGAACTCACTGCTTGTATCAAAGTGGACCAAGCCACATGTCTTTCTCTGCCCCTGGAGTAACACGCCAGGCAGGGACACAAAGGGCACTCTCTATTAATTCTTTCCAGCTCAGCCCCTTAGCCTTAGAAAGAGTATTAATAAGTCTCTATTGGTGTCTTGCCTCCTTTCAGCAAGGATTCATGAACAATAGAGACAATGATAAAATAGAAACAGGAATTTGAAATCAGGACTAGGGCAAACATAAATGAAAAGACAAGCCAGGGGGTGGTGAGAATATAAATCCACATGCATTAAGGGTCTGCGTTGTTGCTGAACTTCGCATTTGATTTGGAGCTTCCTGGCAGCCAGAACAAAAAGGGAACTGAGTAGGTCTTCTGCATTTTACTGTCAGAGAAGAAAAACACCCTAGTCATGAAGAGGAAGTTAAGTGCCTCCTAGTTTGACCCTTTAAGTACAATTTCTTATGCAGGGCCCACGGAGGGTGTAGAGAGCAATATCTTCTTTAGCTTTCTTCTTTGTCGTATTAATTCCTTGTCATCCTGCAGCTCCTCAGACAGAGCTGATTTCCTCATTTTAGGTAGCCATGTCACAGATGGCCAGGACCTCTCCTTCATAATACTTATCACAGATGTACATTTATATCTACGCCTGAGATTCTCTTGAAAGCTTGTCTTCTCCCCTAGATCTGGTTTCATGAGGCCAGGGCCATGTTGTCTTCAGTGGCATAATCCTGGCACATTGTGAGACTTCAATAAGTATTTAAACAAATGAATGAGGCAAAAGCAGTCAAGGATTTTATGTGATTCTTGTAGTTCTCTCACAGAAAATCGATGTTCTTTCAAGGGTACAAACTATCTCTTGTCCAGAGAGCTTGACACCGAAGTTCTCAGAATATCTCCAAGTTCATTTTGCTCTGCTGAATGCTTCAGAGATGGTTAATCATAATAGCAACTGCAGTGAATCATGCACCTGCTCTAAGTCCAGTTCTGAAGCAGGCTCTGGTACACATTGATGCTATTCCTCCCAGAGGAGGGAAACTGAGGCTCCTTGGAGGGAGAGGGCTTACCCAAGGTCAACTGGTAAGGTCTGTCTGACTCGAGTGCACACTTTCCACTCTGTCTGCTGTGTCTGATACTGAGCCACAAGTGCCTGTGTGAGTTATGGGTTCTTATCTCTTGGCAATTAGGGCTGCACAGCAAGGTATTTCTGGCACAGGCCATTGCCGCTTTCTGACAGCTGTTACATTCCAGTCTCTATTGAGCTGGGGAGAGAAAGCCCACACCTGGGGTTGGCCAAGGCCGTCTCAGAGCTTATTTGCCCTGGCTTCTGCACACAGAGAATGTGTTTATTGCTCTTGTCACACTGTCTCTTGAAAGTGCAGGCACATCCAAGTTGAATGTTATTTTCTTAAAAGTCACCAGGGAGAAAGAGAGAAGAGAGGCACAACTCGGTTGTCTCAGGAATAATTAGATTTGCCCAGTGCTTGGGAGAGTGGAGGCGGTAAGTGACAATATGCCAGGACGTACATTTGATGGTGCATTTGATTCCATATTTGTCAGGCATGCATTTTTAATTACTTTGTGCCTGTTGACATCCTTTTAATAGAGACCTGATTTTTCGAATGGGATTTATTATCATGTTAAACTATGCCACAAGGCTGGCAAAGGGAGGATTTTCACGGCTCAGTGTTGCCACCTACTGTGCACTGCAAGGAGTGTCAGTCTTCAGAAAATTAGAAGGCAGTGAAACACATTCAAACTGTAACAAGGCATAATTTGATCTGTCTGTTCTTCCACAAGGTTGCAGGTCCTCAGGGTGAGCATTATAAGCATCTGTCATCACCGTGTGCTCTAGAGTGCCAGCGTACCGATTCCAGTGACTTCTGGTGATTAAAAAAAAAGATACCACTTTTCCTTTGGTCCTTGGGAATGAGCCTCCTCAAAAACATTTGCTGCCTGCACGTGGGGATCTGGATAATTGCTATATTCAGGTTTATGTTAGTGTTCCCGAAGAAGGTACTTAAGAGGACGCCTGTAACTGTGATGAGAGTTTTGGTTCTATCTTTGGCCCACTGGTCTCAGTAAGGATTTTGGCTCATAGCAGTGATTTAGAAAACCTAATAATTTTTATGTCTCCAAAGTTGCGTTCCCAGGCTGCCGGCAATTTCATATTCTAACGCTTGTTTCCACGTTTGGAAGGATGCGAAAGACTAGCAGTGGGCATCAACATGCCTTTACCTCTCCGTGCCGGCAAAGGACTGACCATTTCCAGCTTTGTCTGTGGTTAGATTTAGATTGGGTCTTATTCCAGTTTCCTTCAGTGGCTTTGACGCGTCTTCTTTGGAAGATGAAGTAGCACAGTTATTGAACCGGCATCCTCTTGTTCCTAGTTTGAATGGTAAGAGCCACAAAATCATCACACATATACAGGACATAAGATTTAATCCACTTTCCCTATAAATTATTGTTCAGGCAATTAGGGAGAAAAACATGAACAACATGCTAGTTATTCATAGACTCTCTCTTTTAAAACAAGAGATCAAAAAATTCTTTTAATGCTTTTCAGGGCCACACCCAAGGCTTGTGGAAGTTTCTAGACTAGAAGTTGCATTGGAGCTACAGATGCTGGTCTTACACCACAGCCACAGCAACACCAGATCCGAGCCGCGTCTCCGAACAGTAACGCAGCTCACAGCAACGCCAGATCCTTAACCCACTGAGCAAGGCCAGGGATTGAACCTGCGTCCTCATGGATACTAATCAGATTCGTTGCCACTTGAGCCACAACAGGAACTCCCAAGAGATCAAATTTTTAAAGTGTTTTACATATTATTAGAACATTTCCTCCCACAACCTCCAATTAATACGATGATGAACAACCTTTATTGATTACATAGATCTGAAAGTTTAGTATCCAGGAAGGTTAAGACTGTGCACTATTTGTTTATCTATTGCTTTATCCTATTGCACAGTGGATTCAAAGCAGCTTATGAAAAAGCCATGAAATATGAATGAAAAATAAAACAATCAGCACCAGCAAGAATATAAATCATACTAGGAGATTAAGCCTAAGGAGACCAGGAGAATGAGAATAGCCTGGTACCACTTCTGTTAAGCTAAAAAGCCATTTCATTGGGCTGGTTGATGTCGCCATTTTCTTAAAGCTACTTGGAAGCTGCTCTGAGTTTTTAAAAGCTTTGTGTAAACCTGGGCTGCTTCGTGTTGCTGACATTTCAGCTGAACTTTAAAAAAAAAAATCGCCCCTTTTTTTTCTTCCAACCTCTACTTGACCTCCAGCACACACCCACTTCCTCTGAGCCAAGGTGCTGTCAATACTGAAAGTATTTTATCAAGCGGGGTTGCTATATTTCTGGAAATGGTGGAGCCTGGACGTCAGCTGGGCATTTGAGAAGCCTGAATGTGGGAGGCTTATTTTGGAAACCCTTTCATTATTATCGCACTCTGGCCCTCGGGAGCAATTCCAGGGACTCACACCCGGCTGGGCTTCATTGATAGGAGGACTGAAAAAAGGAGTGTTGAAGTGGAATAGGGGGTAGAAGTCCTTTTCTCACAAGGCAGCAGGATGCCTGATAAACTCCTTCCACGGCTTCTATTTCCATCCTCTCCTTCAGGACCTCCGGCCTCTGTGTTGCCTTCTGGAGATCTGACATATCGGAGGTAATCTTGAAAGAATGCCACTTACCTAGGTTCCTGGAAGTGGGTTCGGGGATGAGGCTGGGATGCAGGCTTTACTGGACCACAGAGGGCAGGTTGGGCAGGTGCTTTCAGCCACAGAGCAAGTGGTAGTCTTGCGTTGAGATGCCTTTGGGTGGTAACAAGCAAGGGCTGGCTGCTCTTGCTTGTTACCGCCAACCAGTTCCACGCCTCGGAGAGCCCTCCTCCTCTATCCTCACAGCATACCAGGTGAGGAGTCATGTGATGGTGAGGTACCTCTGATTACATCTGCAGCCCTGACCTCTCCCCTGACTGCAGACTGCCACAGCTCACTGCCTTCCGGCCAGCTCGGATGTCTAATAGAACCTCAGATCCAACGTGTGCAAAGCTGAGTTCTTGATTGATTTTAATGCCTCCCTTTCCTTTGATTTGTTCTTCCCCGGTCTTAACCATCTCAGGAAACTGCGCTCGCATCTATTCCATTGCTCAATCGAAAAACTTGGGAGTTGGAGTTTTCTTGTGGTGCAGTGGATTAGGGATCCAGCATTGTCACTGCAGCAGTTTGGTTTGCTTCTGTGGTGCAAGTTCGATCCCTGGCCTGGGAACATCTGCATGCCCCTCATAAGCCCCCCCCCAAAAAAAAAAGAGATCATACATGTACAGTTCTTAGGACACTTCTGAGCACATAGTTAAACAATAAGGAAATGTTAGGTTTTTATTTATTGTTCCCCAACCCCCAGGCCATCCTCCAAATAGCAGCTACAAAGGTCTTTCTCGTGCCTCTTCCATGGCACAGTCTTTTCTTTTAAATCCTTCCACGTCTTCCTATTGCATTTGGAAGAGAATCTAAACTCTCACTAGATATTACACAGCCTTATAAGCTTTACTATCTGGCTCCCCAGTTTCCTCTTTTATCATCATCCCACTGGTCACTGAGTTCTAGCCTCACAGTCCTTCCTTCCCAGGAATGCACTTAGTTTGTTCACACCTGGTCTCTTGCCTGAATTGCTCTTCTCCTAGATCTTAGTTTAAATGCCACATCTTAGGCCTTCCCTGATATGTACTCTGAACTACCATTTCACTCGGTCACATCACTGTTTTCTTTTCTTCATAGCAGACATCAATTTCTGAAATTATTCACTTACTTGTATATTATTTGTATTTTCTTCCCTCTCTCTCTTTGGTGACTACTGTATTTCCTGTGCTAACTTATAAAAGGCCCTAATAAATGACTAAATAATGATAGTTGCTGTTTATTTAGTATCTATTACGCCCTCCGCACTTTCACAATTTGGTTATACCTCCCTCAGAACAATATTAAGGGGATAGATATTTTAGAGTTGAGGAAATAAGAGTGGCTCAGAGAAGAATAAACTTATCCAGGGCCACCCAGCTGCAAGTGAGCGAGCCCAGGTTTTTAACTCAGGTCTGTCTGAGTCCATGCAGGTTTTAGGTAGTAACCCTAGTGAATTCAGAGAGTTCATATCTGGCTTATACATACAAGGTGAGACTAGACAGGTATCAAAATTTCACTGTTCTCATCTTTTTTAAAAGATAACTGTTTTAGAGCACTTCCTATGTGCTTAGTGATTCTTTATATTTTCTTTTTTTTTTCTGGCATTCTTCATCACACTTTAGTTTCGTTGTAATTTTGTTGAGTTTTATAAGATGTGCCAATTGGATTCATTCAGCATTGATTATGAATTGATTCAAACCCACTTGGGTGCCGCCTCCTAGAAGGTAGTGGGGAGGCAGGTGTGGTAGACTCGCCTGGCATTTTATTTTATTTTTTTTGCCTTTTTGTCATTTTATGGCCGCACCCGCGGCATGTGGAGGTTCCCAGGCTAGGGGTCTAATCGGAGCTGTGGCCACTGGCCTGCGCCGCAGCCACAGCAATGCAGGATCCGAGCCGCGTCTGCAACCTACACCACAGCTCACGGCAACGCCGGATCGTTAACCCACTGAGCAAGGGCAGGGATCGAACCCGCAACCTCATGGTTCCTAG
>PVHT021183666.1:29424900-29465657 GCA_004024745.2 Catagonus wagneri
GCCTGGCATTTTAGATTCAGATTTCAGTGTGAGATCCAGACCACAAAAAGCCAAATCACCCAGGTTGTTTGCAGATTCTTGGGCTCACTCTAGATTTGTGGCATGAGAGTCTCTAGGGGTAGACCCCTAGAATCTGCTTTTTTACAATCAACCAAGGTTATTGGGGGGCTCACATTCACAGTATGTTGAAGTTCCTGGGCCAGGGATTGAATCCATGCCACAGCAGTAACACTACTAGGTCCTTAACCTGCTAAACCACCAGGGAACTCCCCAACTGAGGTTATTTTGATTAAAATGAATGTATAAAGATAACTGGTCACAGATATGTGTTCTAGCTAATTAGGAGTTTTGTAATTTGGTTTTGTCCTTTATTTTTAAAAAATTTAAGCTCCGTATTTACTTAATTATTCATTTTATCAAAAGTCATTTGCATGACTTTTAGTGCTGACCATGGAGCAAGTGGGCTTTCCCCTTCTTAATGATTCTTAGGTTTCAAGTCCCAGGTCCAAGTTGGCTACCTTGGTTAGTGTGTTCAGTGTTTCCCACTTAGATGAAGCGGGGTGCCTCATGTCTGTCCCTGTGCTGTTGCCTGGCTGTGGGGGCTGAGGGGCAGGAGGCTGGATAGTTGTACAAGAGCAGACCTTCTCATATAGTTGAGCAAGCCCATTAAAATTATATTTTAGGAGTTCCCATTGTGGCTCAGTGGTTAATGAATCCGACTAGGAACCATGAGGTTGCGGGTTCGATCCCTGGCCTCGCTCAGTGGGTTAAGGATCCAGCGTTGCCCGTGAGCTGTGGTGTAGGTTGCAGACGCGGCTGGGATCCTGTGTTGCTGTGGCTGTGGCGTAGGCCGGCAGCTACAGCTCTGATTAGACCCCTAGCCTGGGAACCTCCTTATGTCGCGAGTGCAGCCCTAGATAAGGCAAAAAGACAAAAAAAATATTATATTTTAAAATCAAGTTTGTTGTTATCACTTCCTCTCCAGAAACAATTCTGGAATAATCAAAATTTCCAGGTCTTGATGTCTGTGCTTTTCCTCCTCTCTGTTTACTCTCTAAACAAAGGCCCCATGTTTTAATAGATGCCATAACAGTAAAATTAGCTTTATTAGACTCTAGGTGGATTTAAAATGTAACCTAATAGGAGCGCTGTCTGGCTTGGAAATCATGTGCTTTACTTTGAACAGAGAATGCAATTGGTTGCTGTGCCTGGTAGAGGATTGAATGATGATTGAATTAAAGAGACCAAATAACACAAACATCCTTCGCCTTCAGATGCTGCCTCTATGGTAGGTTGGCTGTAGTGTTTTGAGAAACCTGGGCCTCCAGCTTGGATTTTTTTTCTTTTTTCTTTTTTTTCTTTTAGGGCCACATCCACGGTATATGGAAATTCCCAGGCTAGGGGTCCAATCGGAGCCACAGCTTGGATCCCCTGTTGCTCTGGCTGTGGCGTGGGCTGGTGGCTACAGCTCCAATTCAACCCCTAGCCTGGGAACCTCCATATGCTGTGGGTGTGGCCCTAAAATTTCAAAAAAAAAAAAAAGTTCCTGAGTTTTGCCACTAGAGAAAGTCTTGTTTCACATCTCACTCCCTCATCAGGTTTGTGAACGTGCTAGGTTCTCAGAAAGCTTGAAATGTGATGCAAATTGCAGTTTACCACCCTTGTGACAAAGAACCCACAACTGGTCAGCTCCCCCCCCCCATAAGTCCTAGCATACACTTTCATTAAATAATCACATGCTACACTGAGGTAGTATTTTCCACTTTGTCCTAATGCTTTTATAGCCACCCCTTCAAAGAAAAACAGTAGAGCCTTTACTAGGTTATGAACAGGAGAAACTGAAGCACAGATAATTCAACCAATTCCTGGCCGAGCCCAGTCTGATTCATAGCCTGTGCTTTTTCTGCTGGTTCTTGGCAGTGTGCTTGGTGGCACCATCAGGTCTGGGAAAAGCAGGCTGAGTAGTTTTTGGTCCTCAGTACCTGGTGGTGTATGTCATATGTGCTCTCAGATTATTAAGAACCTAGAAGAGTTGGTGAGTTTCAAGGTAGGAGATCCATTAGTGGATGGTCATGGCTGCTTTATTTTGGACCCTTTAGTCTAAGCTTCTAAGCATTATTATAAGCACAGCCCAGGAGGTAAATGTAAAAATAATTTTCTTGCCAGTTTTTCCTACATGGTATCCTAGCGACGATGTACTGTTGTCCTTGGGCGTTGGGGCCCCAACTGGGGCAGTATCAGAGCTTGCAGAAAGAAGGGAGGTGAGAGGCATAATCACAGTCACCCCTTTGAAAGTCAAGACTTAGTTCCTTTTTATTTTATCTTTTGGAGGGTTTTTAACCCACTTGTTTTTAAGTGGCATTTTATTTTCTGATTACCAAGGTAATATATGTTTACTTACAGACAACTTGGAAAACACAGAAAATCCCAAGGAAGGAAGTGAAATCAACTGTAATTCCAATATTGTTAATGTTTTGGTAAATATCCTTCAGTAGTCTTTTTTTTTTTTAATTCTGAACTGTCATACAGTGATTAGATTTTAAACTCGAGTATAAAGGAAAAAATCTCATAAAGTCAAGATTACCCTAAACCACCATGGACAGTAATTTTTATGTACTCTAACGTTTGGAAACTACCGAGCTAGACCCAAGGAAAGAACAACTGAAAAAGCTAGATAAAATGAAAAGTCTGGGGGAAAACTATTCTACCTTTAAGTTACTATCAAATCCCTAATGGTGAGTGGACGGCAGTAGAGAATTGAACTGGGTTCCTGCCTGCCTGCAGAGTTTATTCTATTCTGTTTAAATATGAAGGTTCTATAACTTTCATATGGGTTAATAGATTTACTAGTGAGGGTGACAAGCCATAGTGGCATCATGTTTTGGTCCAAAGGGTAAGTTCTGAGTCAACCAGTAAGAAAAATGAACACAGTATAATTCTTCTTCCTTTTTTTTTGTCTTTTTGCCTTTTTTTATCTAGAGCCGCAGCTGTGGCATATGGAGGTTCCCAGGCTAGGGGTCTAACAGGAGCTGTAGCCTCTGGCCTTCGCCACAGCCACAGCAACACGGGATCCGAGCAGCGTCTGCAACCTACACCACAGCTCATAGCAACGTCAGATCCTTAACCCACTGAGCAAGGCCAGGGATCGAACCTGCAACCTCATGGTTCTTAGTCAGATTCGTTAACCACTGAGCCACGAAGGGAACTCCCGACACAATGTAATTCTATCATAGGTGCTTACCACCACCATCATCCCCCTCCAACCTGTACACACACGCATGCACACACAGGGATCGTTTGTCTTGTAATCTTTGTTTCATTTTATTCAGTATAAATGTTCTATATATCAGTTTTAAAGTTGCATATGTTCAATGGCAAAAATGTACCACGGTTTATTAACCAATCATTTGTTGTTATAAAGATGGTGACGTGAACATCCTCGTGGATAAATCTTTGTGTTCATCCATAACTATATCTTGAGGATAAATTCTTAGATGTGGAATCAATAGTTCAAAGGATATGTACATTTTTCGGGCTTTTAAATCATATAGCTGATTTGTCCACAGGAACATTATATGCATCCTTAAAAGTGTCTGTTTCCCAGCATCACTAGAAATTACCATTCAGAACAGCCTTCCACAGCATGCCTTTTGGATGACCCATGGCTTCTGTTCATTGCCTGGCCAATTTATCCTGGAAAGAATAAAAGAAATGAGGCTAGAGGTAACTGCTTGCGGCCAGGCTCATGTGAGAAGGATGGGGACAGATAACAGGAAAAGGTTGAGCTTGGAGACCATTTTTTTTTTCTTTTTTGGACGCTCTCCAGCATATGGAGTTCCTGGGTCTGGGATCAGATCCGAGCTGTAGTTGGCAATCCATGCCACAGCCGAGGCAACACCAGATACTTAACCCACTGTGCCAGGCTGGGGATTGAACCTGCTTTCCAGCACTCCAGAGATGGGACTGATCCTGTTGCACCACATCAGGAACTCCTTTTTATTTTTTTAATTAAAAAAAATTTTTTTTGGCCAGTCCTGCGGCCATGTGCAAGTTCCAGGGCCAGGGAATTCAACCCTCGCCACAGCAGTGACCCAAGCTGATGCGACAATGCTGGATCCTTAACACCACAAGGGAATTCCTGGAGACCATTTTACTCCTATTTCCAAGTTAAGGTCAGTGGACATCTTTTAATGCTGTGTATACTTAAAGGGGCACATAAAATGTTTCGGTTTTTTCTTTCTTCTTTTTATAGCCGCACCTGCCGCATATGGAAGTTTCCTGGCCAGGGGTTGAATGGGAGCTGTGGCTGGGGTCTTACAACAGCTGTAGTAACAGTGGATCTGTGTGGGGCATAGGTCACAGATGTGGCTCAGATCTGGCATTGTTGTGGCTGTGGTGTAGGCCGGTGGCTCTGGCTGGGATTCAGCCCCTAGACTGGGAACTTCCATGTGCCATGGGTATGGCCCTAAGAAGAAAAAACAAACAAAAAACCAAAAGGGAATAAGGGAGTGTGGGTTTGAAAAAAATAAATGTAGAAACACTGTTCTAATTTTATTTGTTTATTATTTATTTATTATTTTTATTTTATTTTATTTTGCTTTTTAGGGCTTCAAGTGCGGCATATGGAAGTTTCCAGGCTAGGGGTCCAATTGGAGCTGCAGCTGCCAGCCTACACCACAGCCACAGCAATGTGGGATCCGAGCTGCCTCTGCGACTTACACTACAGCTCACAGAAACACTGGATCCTCGATGTGGGATCGAACCCACATCCTCATGAGTGCTAGCTAGTTTCATAACATGCCGAGCCACAGCAGGAACTCCCAAGCCCTCCTTTTGGATGGAGAAATTGAAACCAGAGAGTGGAAGGGATTTCCTTAGAGCTACATAGCAAATTGACGATGGAGTTGGAGCCAGAAGTAAAGGCTCCCAACTGCCTATTTAGAGCTCAGTGATGAGAAGGATAGCCTGGTTCAGGGGGAGACAAGAAAGCAGACATAAGGGCCTCTTTGGACAGACAGCCATACTCTCTTTCAGGGCCTGTGAATTGCCTCGTGCCCCTCCTGGAGAAAGGCCCACGTGTCTCCAGCCCATTCATGTCTGCTTATCTTCACCTTTGAATGGAGGCAGTTTTTTTTTTTTTGGCTGTACCTAGGGCATGTGAAAGTTCCCAGGCCAGGGATTAAACCGATGCAGTAGCTGTGATCCTTAATGCGCTAGGCCGCAAGGGAACTTTCTCCACCTGTGAATGGGAGCGAACCTACACTTTAATAACCAGGGTCTTTGCCTGAACTTTCCCTCCCCCTGGATAACTTCTCTTCATACCTCAGCAGCTCAAATGTCACTTCCTCAAGGAAGCCTTTCCTGACTGCCAATATTATTTAGGGTTCCCGGGTGCATTCTTATAGCGCCTCTTACCTTTAATAGCTTGTCACAATTATAATTACCTTTCTTTGTTTTTAATCTCTCTCTCCCTGACTATATGCTCTGTGACTGCAGGGCTCTATGAGTGTAGGAATGTTGTTTATGTTGGTCCTGGCATATACTAAGCCTTAATAAATGCTTGAATGTTTGTCTATTTGGATGGATGCTAATGACTGAATTAGAAGTGTATGTGGGCTGCTGGGTGGTGCTGTTTTCTGATTGCCTGCAGGAGCTTGCCAGGAGAGCTGTCCCTTATTGCCAAGGGCATTGAGAGAAGAGAGAAAGGAGACCCAGTTGAGGCTGCAGGTATTAGCAATAAGCCAGAGGATATGGTCAGCTTCTCAGGGTGCCCCATAGCAGCCTCCTGGGTGATGGGGTCAGCAACCACATCCAACCAAGTATTCATTCCTGGCTTGGCAGAATCAGCCCTGGCAATTTAATAGGGGGTGGTTAGAGAGAAGCCTCCTTGAATCATTCTGGGGAAAAAGATTCAAGGTCAGGACTCCTTAGTGGGGAGAGGACAGCAACCAAGATCACCTGCAGCCTGGTCTTCACAGTGCATGGGCGCTAGCAGCAAGGGCTGTAGGGTCTGCTGGTGGTTGGCTAGGCGCCAGAGCAGCGCGGCTGTTAGGCTGCAGGTCCTGCCCCCTCCGCGGGTTTCCCTCCCACTCCTCCGTCTCCCTGCCCACTCCTGCTTGCAGCATCATCTGCAGGGCGCCTGGGGCGCGCTCTGGACAGCCGGGGTCTGCCGTCTGGCGCTGCGCCACGTGCTTTGATCCGCGCTGATGTCAAGTGGGTGTGGGCTTTTAGGGAAGGCCGGGCGAGGACAAGGAGGGCGCGAGATGCGCCGCGGGCGCGCTGAGGCCCCAGCGCGCTTCGCAGCCCAGCGCTGCTGACCGGTGGCCAGTCCCGGCTCCAGGAGTGGCGCATGGAGCCGCGGCGCTGCCCGTCCGGGCACGCGTGCCCCGCCGCCCTGGGGGGCTGGCGGGGGACGCTGCCGGGGGCCTGCAGGTATGTCTGTGCACCGTAACTTTCGGGGGGGCTGCGGGCAGTTGGGCCGGCAGGGCGCAAGGTGCACGGGCTGCATTTGGGGGTGCTTTTGTGCCTGGGAGCCGGCGTGACGTGAGCCGGTTCGTTCTGTGCCGGCCATCCGCGTGGGAGCCGCAGCTCGCCACTGGAGTTTCAGCGAGAGAATTCATTGAGCCGGCGATTGGCTTTGGGTTACTCATTGGGAAGGGCGCCGAGGGAGCTGCCTTCTTTTGAGAATTGGTTTCCAAGTACAGCCTGCATTCATGGTAACAGGATTATGTCTCAGCGCGGCTTCTTGAAATCGGCTGTTTGGGGGCACCGGTAGTTGGGGGTGCGGGGGAGGGGAAGTGGGCAAAGGCGACCTCACCACCAGTTCCGCCCCGCGCGCCGGCCCCTCCCCCACCCCTTCTAGCGGGGGGGCGCGGGGGCGGAGGACGCTAAGTGGGAGGTAAGGGGTCAGCCTCTCGCCTTTGACAGATCTGGTTTCAGACACACCTTCCCGGAGGAATGCGGAGGCTTTGTTCCAGGCGCCGGTCCCAGCCCTGAGCCTAGAAGCCCATGGGCATGGGGCCGGTACTCCCAAGTCATTACTCATCCTTTATGGCAACGCTGGTGAGCTCCCGGGTAGGCAAGTTAATTATTGATGTGTTTAGGCGGGAGGGAGGGAATCTGGAAATGAGATTGGTGGGTCGCAGGTTTTTCTTTCCCTTTTTTGGCGTTGGCAGTCAAGGTTTAAGCTCAGGCTGTTGCAGCCCATTTCCTGAGAAGGGTGCTAGCATTCCCCCGGTGACGGGACCCCGCGGAAGGGAACCCCTTTTCACCTGTGGGACTGCCCTGAGGCCAGAAAGGGAGAAGCTCTTGGTTTTTATCTACTTTGGAACTGGCCTATACCTTTTTCCTCCTGTGCCTTCTGAAACTACCCTTTTCCCACCCCCTGTCCCAGGGCAGCTTCCAGATGAAGCCTCCAAGCCAGGTGTGTGAGACTGAGTCCTCAGCTGGCAGTCTGAAGCACTCTGAAAAGCGCTGCCCTGTCCGGGCCCCGGAGCCTGGAAACCTCCAGCCGATTCAACAAGTGCCCTGGGGTGTATTTTCAGGCCCTTGCTCCGTAGGACTCTGGGCCGAGGCAGCAGTGCCTGCCAGGTGGTCACCTGACCTGCCTCTCCCAGTTCCCTCTGGGCCAAGAGGAAGGAGGAGGTCGAGGTGGGGAAGAGCTGAGGGCGGAGTTCGCTCTCTCTGGTTTCAGTTTCCCTCCCCAAGGGCTGGGAGAAGGTGGATTCTAAGACTTGGTAGTCTCACCAGGTGTGTGTTGTGTGAGCTGCTGAGTGGAAGGGCCCGGCTTTCAGTGGAGGGCTGTAGATAGGGCTTGGCTTCCAGGGTTTGGGCTAGTTGGAGGCCTGAGATTCTGCTCCAGCTGGAGCCTGAGGAGAGTTGCCAAACTCGGCCCTCCCGGCAGGCACTGTGCCTTAGAGATGGGGGGCACTGCTCTTTCTTTGTCAGATTGGGATAGTGATTTCAGCCTTGTAACCTAAAGGGTTTGCAGATCTGTGATGAGAAGAGCATGTCTTCGAAGTTGACGCTCTTGAGGTGCAAGAGGGGGCTGGACTTTTTTGGGGGGGTGGGAAAGGGGATATGCTTATGAGAGTGAGGCGTGCAGGGAGGGAGAGTTTAGCACTGACCATAGGCTGTGAACTGTATCAGAGCAGTTCTCTGAGGCAGGCTATCGCGGGACCCCTGTCTCGGGACCCCACATCTCTCCCTTCAGTTTTCTGTCGCCTACTTCAGTGGCTTGGCTTACTGGGCTCCTCCTGGGCTGAACTGTTCTGATGGCTGCCCAGGGACACATAGTCCTCAACTCACCCCGAGCTTCCTAGGGGGAAATGCGTGAAGAAGGGCTTGGCTAGAGAGAGGCTGCTGATTCTGACAGCCTGGGTTATTGGGGTCCGCGCCCCCTGTCTTACTGGGTTTGTGGTATGTACATTCCACCCCTCCGCCAACATATAATGCTTTTGGAGTGCTACCTTCTCCTTCAGTGCCCTCTGCTGCCGGTGATCTGCTGTCACTCTTCTAGGTGAGGATTTGGAGACCCTCCTGGTTTTTAGGAACAGCTTTTTTCCTATGGGAAGTCTGCCCAAGGCTATCGTCTAATGTCTGCTCACCTGCAGCCTGCTGGTCATGGCTGACTATTCATTAATCATGGCCTGGCCACTGCCCAGGGAAGCTACTCGAGTTGATTCTGTAAGGTCTCTGGGGGTTCTGTGATGTGAACAGGCCGTCAGGGATTGTGAGGTTGTGGGAAAGTGAGGCCGTTGTTAGAAAGGCTGTGGGATTGTGGAGTGAACTGGAGGAGTTCAGCATGGCTGTGAGTGGTAGGGTCAGGGGACTGAGCAGGGCTGGTTTAGAGATTCCCCATGTGTCCTGTGCCTAGTGTCCGTGCTGGGCACAGCGGGCTATGGTGAGTCCAGCATCAGCTGAGACCTCTGTCCTGGGCCCTGACTGCCTCTGCCACCTGGGAAAAGGGGCAGCCTGGCGCTGTACATCTGCTCTTGGACTTCTCCCTTCCCTCCTTTTTTTTTTTTTGGTCTTTTTAGGGCCACACTGTGGCATATGGAGGTTCCTAGACTAGGGGTCTAACTGGAGCTGCAGCTGCCAGGTTACACCACAGCCACAGCAACGTGGGATCTCAGCAGAGTCTGCGACCTACACCACAGCTCACGGCGATGCTGGATCCTTAACCCACTGAGCGAGGCCAGGGATCAAACCTACGTCCTTACGGATACTAGTCAGGTTTGTTTCCACTGAGCCCCAACGGGAACTCCTCCGTTCCCTCTTAACAGAGGTGCTGGTTTAATGTTGGCCGTTACTGTATTTCTGTGGCAGGTGGCCTCTTCTTGGGAGTGGCAGCAGGAGAAAGTACCCAGGCTAAAAGAGAAGTTCTCTAAAAGTTTGTTCTGAATCATGCAAGATCAAGACCCGGCCAACCTCTGCAGTCTTGGTTTGCAGAAGCTCTAAATCCCTTCCACGCGGTTTTGCTGTCTAGTTAAAAGAAGCTAGTTATTCCAGGCCTCGGCCCTGTGGGTATCCAGGTGAGGGAGAGGGAATAATGAGGAGTTAATTGAAATGGTTTGTGGCACTGTCTCTGCCTACTTGGGTTCAGGTTTAGTCTCTGCTGTTTACTAGCTCTGTCTCTGGGCCTCTCTGAATCTGTTTCTTTGCCTGTTAAATAGAGATAAGGGTGCCTGTCCTCACCTGCTTCCCCCAGCAGGATCATTGTGAGGGTTATACAAGGTGTTTGTAAAGGGTTGAATGCAGTGCTTGTTAATTGGTAGCTGAAAAAAAATTTCTTTTTGATTAAAGGTAACTAGGGGATCCTTGGAGTAGCAGCTGAGAGAGTCGTTTTATTACATAGAAGATGAGAATGTCAGAAGTGCCATTTTGTGTCCACCCCAGAGGCCATACCTAGGCTTCTAGGGTCAGATGTGAGAACTGTCCTGGAAGAGTTTATGACCTTCACATTAAGTCTGTTTTCTAGCGTCAGGTTATTCAAAGAGGGCTTGGAGACCGGCACAGAGCACAGTTTGAGCTGGAAAGGTAGCATGCTCAGACTCTTGGTAACGCGGCCATCTCTGAGCCGTGATTATGGATTGTTAGTCCTGAGAACAACCAGACACCTGGCACTTTTTATCTGCATGACTCTGGGCAAGTCCTTTTATCTCTTTGAGCTGTTGTCCTTTGAGAGTAATAAAATCTGCCTCTCGGTTCTTAGGATCAAATGGAATAGTATATGCAAAACTAAGGCAGCATGCAAATAATCACCGATAGCTTACTGTGTACCAGATCCTATTCTAAGTGCTTTCACATATTATCTTATTTAATTCTCAAAACAATTTATGATGCAGTTAATTATCACCTACATTTTATTGACAGGGAAGTTGACCATTAGGAATTAAAATTGTGTGGCTGACCCCTTGTGGAAATTATGCATCTGAAGAACTCTGCCTCCCAGAATAGTAATAAGCCAAAGTTTCTGCAAATACATTTGCACACTGTTTTTCTTCCATCCACCTAGTCTAACATCCCAAGCTAATTCCAGATATGTTTGTAAAATGAGCAAAAGAGGTTCTTATTGGTCATTTTGGTTTTCTGGTACTCTTTGCTGGTCCCATCTGTCTTTCATCGATAGGCTCTCTGGGGCTTCTAGTTACAGCACCTTCTTGGCTATTATTTTTTTTTAGCTGTGCCTGTGGTATGCAGAAATTTCTGGGTCAGGGACTGAACCTGCGGCACAGCTGTAACCAGAGCCGTAGCAGTGACAATGCTGGATCCTTAACCTGCTGAGCCATGAGGGAACTCCTTAGCTCTTACTTTTAAATATCATTTGTGTGGAACTGTAACCCTCTTGTGCTCACTCGGTTTAATGATTGCTGGTGGATCAAAGACAGCTGATGTTAGGATGGTGATGCAAGATATATAAAAGGGACTGTACATCAGCCTGCCTCGGTGCTGGGCAACACTTAGGTCCTGAGGATCAGTTGTGTCTTCTGACTTGAGTGTAACTTCATGTAGATACAAAAGGTTCGTGGATATGAGAAAGAAAGGAAGAGAAAGAAAGAGGTTGCCGGTTTGATTTTAGGCAGAGGAAATGTTTGGTGTAGAGTCTTAACTCCTTTAAGCTTGGAGTTTCCTTCTGATGGTTCCAGTTAGCTCTTTTGCCTCTTTCCCTCTGCTACAGACCTTTTGCCAGCAAGCACTCAGTCTGGTTTTAAATGTATTAGGGGAAAAAGGGAAGAAACAAAACACCCTATGAATTTAAGGATTCACGGCTGGTGGCGTTTCATACACGTGTGGTGCTCATTAACAGCAGTGATGATCACAGCCTGAAATTCCTTCTCAGGACTTTTGTAGCACATTTATGGGGTAAGAAAAAGGCTGCAGCTTTGTGGGTTATTCTTTCTTTTCATGACAAGGTTAACATTTATAGAGGTATGACACAAATAAAGGTCTGGTTAGGAAGAAAAAGTGAAAAGCAACTGGTGGGACTCCAGGCACGCTCAGGAGATTCTGGGGCTCTCGTTAGCGGAGACTTTCACTGCGCTGACCTGGGTGACCTAGTTCCCACAGCGGCCTGGTGATGTCAGAGTGGTATTGTTTCTGTCATTTTACTGGAAAGTGGAGTGATTTGCCTGAGGTCAGGTAGCCAGATGTGAAAAGCTGGGGACTGGACCCCAGGAATTCAACTTTCTGACTCAGAGGCAGTCTCATTATCCTTGTAACAGCTGTAATGATTTTTTCCTATTATGAACACATGATAGAACATATGGAATATTATATAGGAAGATACAGCAGGGAGTCCTGGCCCAAGCACCAGAGACAAACATTGTTTAAATTTTGGCGAATTTTTAAAGACTTGTTTTAGCAAGAGGGAACTTTCTTTTTTGTCAGGGAAGAATGCTTTTTATTTATCTCTCTCTGAGCACATCCAGTTTCCTGTCTTGGAGCAGGCACTCTTTCTGTAAGCTTTGATTCCCTGTAAATCCAGGCCAGGTTTTTAATTTTAGTGAAACACTGTGCTAGGCACAGGGTGGGGGAAAGAAAGATAAGCAAGGTGTTTCTGCCTTTAGAGTGCTTACAATGAAGTGGGAGAGGCAGGTGTGTACTCAGCCAGTTAGTCCAGGCATAATAGTAATAGCAAACAGTGACTGGATCCAGTTGTGTTCCAGGTGCTTTGGATAAGCATTCACACCTAGTCCCCAGTCAACCTTGTGAAGGAGGTATTACCCATTTTACAGTTGTAGAAAAACTTTGAGGTTAAATGGCCTGCCAACGGTAATAAAGCTAACGACTATCCAAGCTGAGATTCAAATCCAGGTTGTCCCATTATAAGACCAAGTGCTCTCTCTTTTGAAAAAACCCTTAAAAGAGAAGCACAAAGTCAGAGTCTTTCGAGATGAGCGAAGGTATGGCATATACTCTTTGTCATCCTCTCTCGTTCTTTTCTTCTGTCATCTTTCAAGATAAATGATTCTAATTATGTTGAGCAATATTCACAGCTTTTTTCAAAAATTCCCTGCTCGGATTCTCTTGTTTACATGGACCACTTGATAATAAATCTCATAGACTCAGAACTGAAAGGAAATGGGAAGATTGAATAGGTCATTCTCTTTATTTTCCTATTTGGAGGAAGCTGAGTCTCAGAGAAGGGACCTGATGTGGGCATACCGAATAGTTGTTGATTGAGTCAGGACCAGGACTCGGGTTTTTTCACCAGGGTTTTCCAAAATGTAACAGGATGTGGCATAACACAGGGGGGAATATTTTAAATTTTAATGGTTTTATACATGAGTATATGATTTTTTCATTTGAAATATAGCCAGAATATTAAACTCATCATTTGGCAGCTACTGTTGCTTAGGATGTGTCTAAAGTCTCGGTTGTCTGTTTAAAGAAAAATGGACGGATTGGGCAGGGAGGTGGCAGAATCACGGAGGCGGTGTGTGGATAACATCAGGGAAGCAGTGCGTACACACCAAGTTGTACTCATGGGAGGATTTACCTGCCCTGCCGGCTTTATCCTTTCAGAAGCAGGAAGAAGGGGTCCAGACCCTGGTGAACACATATTTCCTGCTGGGCGTTTTACCGGTGAGTCAGTGTTAATGGGCTCATTGTGTGTGTATTCTCTACTGAGAAAGCTCAGAGAGGTTGACTACTAACAAGACCTTGGTCACACAGGGTAGAATGGAGAGTCAGGGTTCAGATCCCAGCTTGGGCTCCTTCCATTGCCCCTTGTGGACCAGCCTGCCCTTGTCATCAGGAGTTCTGACACTTTCTTGTTCAGGTACCAGGCTCAAGTGGAAGTGAATGGGACTGGGTCGCTGCTGTAGCCTGCAATTTAAAGCTTGATTTTGACAGAATTTCAAAGAATGTGCTGTATTTATCATATGTGGTATTTATGAAATCTGACTCATGCTGGTAAGTGATAAAACCCTTATCCTGCTGCCTTTTGGCTTCTGTACACATTGTGATGCTGCTGTGTGGATTGTGAGCTCCAGGAAGACATAGATTGTGCCTACAGTCTATCTAAAGGGCAATTACCAAATGATTTTTGAGACTGACTCATTTATCTTTACTTTCAGAGTTCAGAGAATAAACCAGTATGTTTTACCAGGGGTGGAGGGGTGGAGGTGTGTGGACTACTTCCTTGTTAGCCGAAGAGACCCAGAGTTGCAGGTTATGGAGAGAAGGCCCCCTTTGGAAGATTTTAACTAGAACAGGGCTTCTAGACTTTGGGTCCCTCCTAAACCAGCTGAGAAGGTGCTATTTCTCAGTGGCTTAGTACCATGTAGAGCATGATTTCTTGCACAGGACAGTCAGTCACTGCCCATCTGCTGTGCAGCAAGAGCTACGGAAGTGATGGAATTCCTTGGTGGCTCAGTGGGTTAAGGGTCTGGTGTTGTCCCTGCTGTGACTCGGGTCACTGCTGTGGCTTGCGCTTGATGCCTGGCCCAGGAACTTCCACGTGCCACAAGTGTGGCCAAGAAAAACAAAAAACAAAAACTGTGATTGTGAGGTAGGCTGAGTGTTGGCCCCCTTCCCCAAAGATGTCTGTGTTCTGATCCCCGGAACCTGTCAGTGTTACCTTAAGTGGTCAGAGAGGTTTTGCAGGTGTAACTGGGAAGTGAGGAATGGGGAAATGATGCTGGATTATCTGAGTGAGCCCACTATAATCAGAAGGGTCCTTACAGATGACGGTCAGAGTGAAGAGAAGGAAATGCGATGACAGTAGTAGAGATTGGAGTGATGCGGGCCCATGAGCAAGAAATACAGAAGCTGAAAAAGGCAAGGAATGAATTCTTCAGAAGGAATGCAGCCCTACTGACACTTTGATTTTAGCCCAGTGAAACTGATTTTGGACTTCTGACCTTTAGAACTGTAATATGGTAAATGTGTATTGTTTTAAGCCGCTAAATTTGTGATCATCTGCTGTGGCAGCAGTAGGAAACCAATACAGATGTGTACTGAAGAGCAAAAAATGAATATAGTACAGTCCTTGCCTGCTTTCAGTGGTTCTCAGTGTAGGGGGGGAGACAGGCAATTACAGAGCCAAATTTGATAAGAGTAGTGAATATCCCGATAGGGTTATAAATTCAGGAATCGGTCGGAGATAAGGAAATGCAGCTTGGGGAGTAAGGGAGGACTTCCAGAATGAGCTGACCTCAGAGGTGCTACTTAAGGATGGTTGGAGTTAGTGGATGAAGGGGGCCAGAGAAGAGCCTTTATGGAGAAAGAAGAGCATATTCAACGTCTTTTCAGTAAGATCTGAAAACTAGGTGAAGGCTACTGGCCAGGCCTTGCAAGGCAGAAAGCTGGTTTCACTTGAGTTGATATAGGCACTCATGGCCCTGTTTTCAGACTAAAACCTTGCATAGTGGATGCAGTCCTAAGATGGAAAAGTCCTGGAGTTCTCTTGTGGCGTGGTGGGTTAAGGATCTGGCATTGTCCCGGGCTTGGGTCGCTTCTGTGGCTCGGGTTTGATCCCTGGCCATGAAACTTCCATATGCCATGGGCGTGGCCAAACGAAAAAAGAAAAGTCCTGGTGCTGCACCATCCAGGGTGGGTGCTGACACTGTCTCAGGCACCTGCTGTCTCTTTCACGTATATTTCCCCATGTAATCCTTGCAACCAGTATGAGAGGTAGGGACTATTATTTTCTTCATGTTGCAGTTTGCGGAAAATGTAGGTTAAGTAATGGGCCAAGGGCCACATAGCTTAGTAGTAGCAGGGCTGAGACTTGAATCCAAGCCTTAGGGCTGTAGGATCCTCATTCTTAGTATTCTCCTCTGTGGTAAAAAGCTCGCTGGTCAGCAGTCAGAGGACCTGATGAGTTCTAGTGCTTGCTGTGTTTCTTACTCGACTTAGGTCAGTTTACTCTTTAACCTCAGTTTTCCCATCTGTAAAAAGGGATGAGAGTCCTGCCTGCTTCAGAGATGTTGTGAGCCTAAAGGAGCTCCTGAAGGAATGTGCTTTTGCTGTGAAGTCCTCTCCTCTCACCAGTTTCAGACGCCTCCAGAGAGGGCCTTGTTTGTTAGTGAGCCCCATCTTGCAGTCATCCCTAAAGGTCACGAGGCAGGTAGGGGACCGGCCACAGCAGATCATGGATGTCCACATGGGGCTAGAGTGTTTGCATCCATGGGTGGGGGCAGAGATAGGAGGGGGGCCAGAGGTAGGCAGTGGCCCTGACTCAGGGCACGGAGAGCTGGAATGGAAGTCTGGAAGGGAGAAGTGTTGTCTGCATTGTGTTCCCTGCCAAGATGCTAATGCTAGAGGTGACTTCAGGGGAAACTTTCCTGACTTGGGAGTTGGGTGAGCAGCATGTAGTGATTTGAGGCAAGTCCGTGTGAGTTTTGAAGCCTTGGTCTCTTTATGCCTAGAATTGGGCTAGTGAGTCCTACTCTGCAAAGCATATGAGAGCATCCTGCCCAGTTCCTGACATTTAGCGGACATTCCATAAATAGTGACAGTCTCTAAAACTGGCAGTTCGAGACATCGCAGGGTTTAATCCAATAAATTCCAGTTCTTTGCGGGATTCCACTTTTCTCCCTTGCCTTTCAGACTCACTTAGGCACGTTGTAATTTTAATTCGATGTGAAGGGAGTTCTGGCCATAGAATGAGAGACCTAGGAATCTTTGAGGGGGAAAGACCCTGGGCTTCCCAGCAGGAAATGGTGACGAATGGTTTTCAAGTGGCTGCAGTGGGTCGGCCGAGCCATTTTGGAAGCGAGAATATGTTCATCTTGCCAAGTACAAGATTGAGTGTCACCGTTTTGCTTTCTGGGAATAATGGCTGTGCAGATGAAGTAGATTTATGGCGCTGAAGTACATCAAGGAATAGACTGCCTTTTTTTTTTTTCCTGAATGTCTGCATTTTCTGATTATTAAGGTAAGGCTTATTTTAGAATATTCAGAAAATATTTTCTAAAAAAATACAATTATTTCCACACCCACAGATGATTACTGCTAATATTTTAGTGTATTTCCCTACATTCTTTTTTGAAATGCACATATACTTTTTTTTTGGAAAATATACAATTTTATATGATTTATTCACTTAATATTATATCATGTGAATTTCCCAGATTATTACATATTCCTTAGAAACATCTTTATTTGCTACATAATAGTATGTTGGGTGCATGTACCATAATTTTCTTAATCATTCCCCATTCAGTAGTTGGACATTTAGATTGTGACTACTGAATTACCTAAGTACATATTTTCCCCTAAAATGTGTAAAAATATTTGACTTTTTCTTTTCTTTAGACCATCTTCTTAGATTCCTAGAACTGGAATTCCTAGACCAGAGATTAAGTACATTTAAAAATATGGAGTTCTCTGGAGTTCCTGTCGTGGTGCAGTGGAAACTAATCCGACTAGGAACCATGAAGTTGCGGGTTTGATCCCTGGCATCGCTCAGTGGGTTAACGATCCAGCATTGCCGTGAGCTGTGGTGTAGGTTGCAGACGTGGCTTGGATCTGGCGTTGCTGTGGCTCTGGCGTAGGCTGGCAGCCACAGCTCCGATTAGACCCCTAGCCTGGGAACCTCCACGTGCCATGGGTGCAGCCCTAAAAAGAAAAAAAAAAGGTCTATTGGTGAGGATTATCAGACTGTTCTGTTCACCTTAGATTTCAAGCAAAAAGCTTACGGCCTGTTAGGTGGTTGTGGGCTGGCTGGGCGAGGTCCCTGCTTCTGACCACTGTGCACAGTGGAGCTGCCTTCTCACCGCTCCCTTGCTTCCTGGCGGACAGTACAATCAGCCCCTTGTGGCAACCCAGTGAAATTTAAGTAATGGATCAGCTTTCCCAGTGCTTCCCTCTCTGTCAGGAAGTTCATCTGTGAATCTAACCTAAATCTCGTCTGCTGCATTTTAAATCTCCACCCACTGCCGGCTCTCCTCAGTGGAGAGGAGCGGAGCGGAGCTGTACACCTGCCGACTTGCCTCTCTCCCCACTGCCTGACCTCCTCGGCTCCAGCCACCAGCCTTATGTTACCTTGGAGGAAACTTGAGGGTCTCTGGCTACTGCTTTCGCGACTAGGAGGGCAGTCCCTGCATCGAGTGGCTGCCAATAACACCAGGTAGGGTTTCCAAACCCAAGAGTGCCCATGCCGTGGAGGCTAGCATCCCGGCCTCTCCCCGTGACCTCTGCAGAACTTGTGGGGACAATTAGCATTCAGAGTGGTGCTCTCCTATTGACCCTGCGGGTCTATCAGATTCATTCTCTGGGAAAAAAAAGAATGTGGCTAGAGCAGGGCTTAATTGTGTTTCAGTCCCAAGTGCATTGGCCAAGTGGTAAATGTGCAGTAAAGGACAGCCAGGCAGGGAGGGGGCATTTGAGGGCTTTCTGGTGATGGGCGAGCCCGCTGTCAGTGTGAAAAGAGTGAGATCCCACCCTGGGCCTCCCACCTTTGGCATCAAGTAGCTGCTGTGCCCACTGCCTAAACAGCCTCGGGCACCTTAGCCAGAGTCTTTTGTCGAGAGCTGACGGCTTTATTAGGAGGCAGGAGGATGTTAATTTGAAAGGGAAATGAATATAGCTGCAACTTCACTGCAGCTAGAGGCCCCTTATGTCCCTCACTTAGGCCTTTTAGAGCTGGCTGGCAATAGGCCAGCAGGGTAGACCGCGTCAGGAAACAGACTGCGGATTGAGTCCTGCAGCACCTGTGGGAGTATCTGAGCATGGCTGGAGCCTGAAGTGTCCCAGGGGGCCTGGCCCAGGCAGGCTGCCCTCCCCTAGCTCCTTGCCCTCCCCTCCATGTCAGCACCAGGAGATCCTGCCTTAGTACAAACTGCCTGATGTTCCAGCTTTACCTCTTCAGAAGGTCTGCACTCTGAGGACGAGATGCCGCGTTTCCTATTTGCTCTGCCTGCCTTAAGTGCCTGGTACTTTGCTAGTGCTTGATTGAAATGAAACAAGCATTTATGAGTCAAAACCCAGTGGTTTTATGTACCCAGTCAAACTAGTTGTCTGCTCTTTAGCCCCTATTTAAAAATTCCGTGTTGGGTGTTCCCAGTGGGGCCCAGCAGCAACGAACCTGACTAGTATCCATGAGGATGCAGGTTCGACCGCTGGCCTCGTTCAGTGGGTTAATGATCTGGCATTGCCATGAGCTGTGGTGTGAGTTGCAGATGCAGCTTGGATAGATCTGGCGTTGCTGTGGCACTGGTGTAGGATGGCAGCTGCAGCTCTTATTTGACCCCTAGCCTGGGAACCTCCATGTCCAATAGTTTTTCTTCCTTTTGAAGGTGAGGAGCTTTTCTTCTGCCTCACCATATTATCCCACGTTCACTTTGGGGCTGAATGTTGCTAGTACTTCGACTTTGACCAGTTGGAGCCCAGTGTCCCCACTGTGAGACCTTACACCAGGGAATGCCATCCCTGGCTGCCTGTTGGAATCCCTTGGGGGTTTTTAAAAAAAAATATTGATGCCTAGGACCCAATGCCAAAGATTGCGATTTATTTGGTTTCCATTGGCACTCTGGCATCATCATGTAAAAAACATTCCACAAGTGATTCTGGTGTTCAGAATTTTCCCAGGATAAGGAGTAAGATGTTCATTCCTGCCATGTCCTGTCAGCAGGGTCCCTGTATGGGAAGACGCGTGTTAGAAGCCCGTGAGGTAAGCAGCATTAGACTGCACCACAGCCTTTATGGAAGCAGAAAGGATAACATGGTGAAAGAGAGGATTGTGTCAGGCTTCATGGGTGGTGCTGGCTTGATGAGAAGCCCCTGTGGGTGTACCTCATACCCCTTCTTGTTCCCAGGGTACAAGAACATGGCTCTCACTCTGCCTGGTAGTTAAGCAGGGGAGCTGATCAGGATGTGGACGCTTTAGTTAAGGTGAAAGATAAAAAGGAACAGGTAATGAACTGGGTAATATTCTCGGTTCAGTAGCCAGGGCCTGGATTCACCTTTTTTTTCCTCCAACCTTTGGAGCATGGGGCACAGGAGAGGCGGATGGGGAACAGGGCTGTGAGTGACTAGCAGAGGATGGCATTGGGTTTCAGACTAGAGGACAGACAGGTCAGAGCAGTGAGTGTCTGCAGTAAACAGCCTACCCGCCGTGGCTCTCGGTTACCCATTGCAGTCTGGGATCTGTAGGGCCTCACTTCTGCTAACTTCCTTTTGAGTGTTGTACACACCTCTTCCCAGAGGAGATAATAAGATAATAAGAGACTGAGTTATTGCCATGAGTGAATGAGCCCCTTCACTAAGGGCGTTTGGTTTGCCTGCTGCTTCCTTTACCTGATTTGAGAATGGTTATGCTCCTTGTTGGCTAATGCATTTGACTTGATGTCTTAAGTCCTACACTTCCCTTATCCCCTTTGAGGGTGTTTGCGGTTGGGGCTTTGATCCATGAGCAGCCTCTCAGATTGAAGGGCTCCTTTTGTGGTTTCAGCTGCTCCTTGGCTTCTGTCTTGTGGCTTGGCCACCTCTAGGCCTTAGCATTAGAGAAGTTGGAGCTCCTTTGAGAGAGCCCCTGTAGTTATATCAGAGGCAAGGAGGCCCCTAGATTAACCCCTATGGTGCTAATGGCACTATTCCTTAAATTCACAAATCTTGCTTAGAAAAAGCTACACACATTTAATTTGTTTTCTTGTGCTATTCAGTTTGCGATTTGTTAGCCACCTAAACAGATTCCCCTGAGATGATTGTTAAAAATGCAGAACCTCGGCTTTTCCGTCGTGGCTCAGTGGTTAACGAGTCCGACTAAGAACCATGAGGTTGCAGGTTCGATCCCGGGCCTCACTCAGTGGGTTAAGGATCCGTCATTGCCGTGAGCTGTGGTGTAGGTTGCAGATGTGGCTTGGACCCTGTGTTGCTGTGGCTGTGGTGTAGACCAGCAGCTATAGCTCTGATTAGACCGCTAGCCTGGGAACCTTCATATGACGCAGGGGCGGCCCTAGAAAAAAAAGACAAAGACAGGAAAAAAAAAAAAAACCAGAACCTCTGGAAATGGAACCTTGCAATTTGCATTTTAGCCAGAATCCCAGGCCATTATCAGGTACAGGAATGTTTGAGTATAACTTTGTTAAAAAAAAAAAAAGTCACTCCTTTTGTTTTAGAGGGGAAATGTGACACAGAATGGTTAAGTGACTTGCCCAGGATCATGCAGTGATTTAGGGCTGGAGCCAAGCCTGGAAGAACCTAAGCCAAGTCCAGAATGTTAATATCACCACATCGTTGTCTAGAGCTTTGTTCTTTGAAAGCATAACCCATTTTTCTACTCCTCTGGTTTGCTAAGATGGAAAGTGTCATCCATCGTCTCTTTTGAACCATATTACTTTTTGCTGTGGGGAGCTCTCTGGTGCATTGTAGGCTGTTTAGCAACATTTCTTGCCTCTGCTCCCTGAATGCCAGTAGCATCCTGCAGTTGTGACAATCAAAAAAGTCTCCAGGCATTACCACATGTCCTTGAGGTGTGTGTGTGTGGGGGGGGACCACCCAACTGAGAATCAGCTTTAGCAGCAGAAGCCATGTGTCAGGGATGTTCCCTGATGGCATCCTACGACATTTATTTTTGTATCTGGGGACTTCAGTTTTAAAATTTGCATAACTGGCTTCTACCCGACTTGGCTACTGTGCTGGATTACACACATTAATAAAGTCACGCTAAATATAAGCTCTCTCCTCCCCTATTTTGGCCTGCAGAGGAAAGGCATAAATAAGCTTGGAAAGACCTCTGAATTTGAACTCCAGTCTGTAGTTTGCCTGCCAGCCCTGCACTTCCTAACTGTGGGATCTTGGGCAAGTCGCTTACCTTCTTGAGCCCGTTTCTTCATCTGACTATGATAGAAATAGATGTTTGTTTTGAATGAGAATTAAGTGACACCTTGAATGTGGAAGTGTTTATAAAACATTGCTCATATATTAAGTGGTGATTATTAGATTCAGGTCTAATTACCAACACTTGAGGTTTTCTCAAATTCAAAAGTGGGGAACTCAGCACAGCAATTCTAGACTGCTGTTTGGCCAAGTACATTACCCTTGTCCTCTTTCTGCCCATAAAGTTAATCTTCCCCTCTCTCAATTTAAATTTAATCTTCTCATTCTTGGTGACCACTGGGATATCTCTTTTGGATCATTGTCTCTGCAAGGTTGGTTGTTAGTTTATTACCTGTGACTTGCAAGAGCCACTTTCTTTTTATGGTGAGGTTTCAGGAGGGCTGTCAAATAATTTATGAAAATCGAAACCAATGCCACCTTCCTTTCCCTCACTGCCACCACCCAGAGAAGTGTGCATTGTAATTGGTACACGAGGTCTAAATGTAGCTGGTGAAGCTAGCGCCATTCTGCAAAAAGTTGCATGCAGCATGCAAATGAATTTGGAGATTAAAGGCCACCAAGCTGTTGGCGCAGCAAAGCTCAGCTGGTCCAGCACTTTATTTTGCAGACAAGGAAACTGAGCCCAGAGAGGGAACATGTCTGAGGTATCACAGGGGCAGAGTAAGATTGTAGCCCAAGATTCCCAGGTGCCGAGTGAGGCTCTTGGCAAGTATCCATGCATGTCCAAGCTGCTGCCTCGAGTGGTGAGGGTGTAGGAGGGGGCAGGCCCCACTCCGTATCCAGGGTGCTATGGCTGCCCCTGTTTTACTTCAGTATTGTGATAGGTCTTGTGATGTCATCATCTGCTCAGTAGTCTGTGGATGGAACTTCACCAAAATTCACACAGTACATGGCATGATTTTCACGAATTCCTATAGCAGGACATCTTAAGGGGAAAAGGCACCAGTTTCAGTGTGAACATACTAGGAAAACGCCCCTCTTGTTTCTTTGGTCACCTCAAACACCATCCCGTGGCTGTACATTTTCTCCCGCTATAATGTGCTTGTATATCACTGCTGATACTAATTGTTAGTATTATTAATACTTGGTGCTATTTACTGAGTGACTGTTGCATGCATGTGAAGTGTTTACCACAATGCAAATCTCAGCTGATTCACCCAAAAACTGTACTGAGAAGTTGCTATAACCACCTCGGTTTTATAAACGGGAAACAAGTTGAGGAACCTGCTCAAGCTCACAGAGTCGGAGGGTGAGCTGAGACTCAAATCCTTCCAGTCGATGAAGCCTGAATAGGCTTTGTTCCTAACCTGTGGTTCTTGACTCCCGTGTGGGCAGTTACTGGGAATCTCACCGGCCCTCTTCTCTCCAGCCAACGTCAGTATATTCAAGGACCTGCTCTTTGTCAGATGGTCAGTTTGAACTTCCAGAGCTGTCCTGACTGGGTGGCGCTCAGCTCGCTAGGTCACCAGCTGCCTCCAAGCATTCCCTCTCAGGCTGTGCCAAGAGTCTAAATGAAATGAGCTGTCCCCAACTCGGGAACCTAGAGGTCAGCTGGCAAGGGAGGCACAGCCTTTAGAGACCAAAGCCTGGATTTTGGTGGGATGGATCCCTTAACCTTCTGGACCCTCATCTTCTTGGGCCGTAAATGGAGGTGATTCCCTGTCCCACAGTTTTTTTTTTTTTTTTTTTGGTAGCGTGTTAAATGAAACACTTCAGATTGAAAGAGTTTATAAACTCTGGGTTTAGGTGAGATTGTGCCTAATCCATCACCATCATGATTCCAGAGGAGAGTAGAATGGGAGTCTGAGGGAGAATAGTCCAGGGACTGAAACACAGAGACGCTCTGGGGAAGAAGCAGCAGACTAATCTCCCTTGGCCAGTTGTTTCAGAGGTCTTCTCGAGAACCCAGCCTTCCACATTCATGCAGTATCAGCGCACCGCGTGTAGATGTGTTTCTGCTTCCCGGCCTGCTCTGGAGGAAGTGAGCACAGGCATTGATGGGGGACTAGTGGTCCCTGCAGATCCCCTCTGCGTATACTCCCCAGAGGGCCCCATCCTGCTGTTCCTTCTCTGGAGCAAAAAGGGCTGCTTGGGGGAACTTGGGTTGTTTAAAGGGAAATTGCTGGCAGATAATTTAGGTTACGGTGACCTTGAGGAAAGTACAGAATGAAAAAAATTTTTTTTTCATCACGAGGGCAGTATAAATACGTTACATTAAAAATTGGATAAGAAAATAAAAATTGGATAATAGAGAAGGGGGACGCACTCATATTCATTTCACCTTAATGTATTCTGGATTTTTGTGTGTGGGGAAGCGATGGGCATACATAACATGGCACACATTTGATGGTATAAAGCAGTGAAAAATGTCTTTTTTTTTATTGTCTTTTTTAGGGTTACACCCATGGCATATGGAGGTTCCCAGGGTAGAGTTCGAATCGGAGCTGTAGCCACCGGCCTGCGCCACAGCCACGGCAACACAGGATCCGAGCCGTGTTTGCAACCTATACCACAGCTCATGGCAACGCCAGATCCTCAACCAACTGAGCAAGGCCAGGGATCGAACCCGCAATCTCATGGTTCCTGGTCGTATTCGTTTCTGCTGCACCACAACGGGAACTCCAATATAAGCATTTGTTAAGCTTAGATTCTTCAAAAACTTTGTTTTTAATGGCTGTACAGTATTCCATCAAGTAGAAACACTATGTTTTATTTAATCATTTCCCATAGTTGGATAGTTAAGTAACTTGCAGTTTTAAGTGTTAAAATAATGCTATCATGAACAACTTAGGAAATAAACATTTAGAAGTGTCAACCCTGGGGAGTTCCTCTCATGGCTCATGGCTCGGTGGTTAACGAATCCGACTAGGAACCATGAGGTTGCGGGTTCAATCCCTGTCCTTCCTCAGTGGGTTAAGGATCCGGCGTTGCCGTGAGCTGTGGTGTGGGTTGCAGACGCAGCTCAGATCCCGCGTTGCCGTGGCTATAGCAAAGGCCGGCAACAACAGCTCATGTTAGACCCCTAGCCTGGGAACCTCCACATGCCATGGGTGCAGCCCTAGAAAAGGCAAAAAGACAAAAAAAAAAAAGGTGTCAAACCTGAAAAAAATCGGTTCAGAGCTTAGAGCAACCGTATTCCCAATGGATGGATATGTAGCAGGCACTCAGTAGTTGCTTGTGCTTAGTGAATGACGGGACAGGAGTGAAGGCATGTTCTATACATGATTTCAGTAAATGATAGCATGAACAAATAGAGTATTTATACAGCAGTGAAGGCTTGTCAGGAGGGGAACACAGGGTGGACTGCAAAATCCAAACCTGTCACTCCCTGGTAGCTTTGAGGTTTTGGGGAGGGTTCTGCAGTTTCAGCCATGAATGGTGTTGGGGGAAGACAGTGATTTGTGAAATTGTACAGTAGGCATATAGAGGTCACTCTGTCTTTGCACCATGTGAAGGATCAAATGGCATTGATGCTTTTCCAGTCTCGGGGAACGTGGCAAGAGGGACAAAAGCCTAAAGACAGTTTGTTGTCTCTGTGCCGCCCAAGAGGCGGCTGCTGAAACCAAGTCAATTTGCAGAAGGCCGTGAAGGTTTTCTTGGCTTGACTCTCTTTTTTGGAATTGGATAGAAAAATAGAATTTCTCTAAAACGTGTCTCTATTTGTGCCTGGAGGGCTCTGTAATTTGGATCTTGTCAGAACAGCCTGTCTTTATTTTGAATTTGGAACCACTGGCTCCCCTTTTCTTTACACTGTGAGCTATTTATATGCGCAAAGGCACCAGTGGAGGCCTTTTCACATTCTCACTCAGAACTTCAGGAAATCAATAAAGGAAAGCAGCATTCTCTGGACTGTATAATCCCTGAGCATTGGCAACAAAGAAATGAAAAGTATTCTAATATAGACGTCTTTGCAGTGTAGATGGGCTGTGGATGGGTGGTGAGAAGCTTGGCTGCTGGGTCCTATTGTGCTGTTTCTTAGCCTTTGCTAGGACCCTCTGGGGAAGGGAGTCCTCACTGGCCCAGCTGAGCCTACACCCCAGACATGTTCTGCTTGTCTATTTTCCATTCATTCCTTCACTCGTTTATTCTATTTGGTTCACTTCAGTTTTTGATCACCTGATGTTTTAAGTGCTGCAGCATCAAGGCTGTAGTGATACAGCTGTGACTAAGACTTCCTTCCTGTTTCAGTCCGAGGTCAATGGCAGCAACGAGAAAGTGGCTCCTCTAGGGAGTTGCCATCGTGGCTCAGTGGTTAACGAATCCAACTAAGAACCGTGAGGTTGCGGGTTCGATCCCTGGCCTTGCTCAGTGGGTTAAGGATCCGGCATTGCCATGAGCCGTGGTGTAGGTCGCAGACGCGGCTCGGATCCCGCGTTGCTGTGGCTGTGGCGAAGGCCGGCGGCTACAGCTCCTGTTAGACCCCTAGCCTGGGAACCTCCATATGCTGCAGGTGTGGCTCTACATAAAGGCAAAAAGACAAAAAAAGAAAAAGAAAAAGAAAGAAAGTGGCTACTCTAAATAGACCTGGATGGAATACAGTGAATTAGGTGCTTACGTCATTATTGGAAGGGCAGAGGAGTGGGACCTAAACTGATCTGTGACAGTGGCTCATAAAACAATACTCTGAAGATGCTCTGCTAGTAACTGTCTTCTTTTTCCCTTTTCTCTCTCTTTTAAACTTTTGAAACAACCGCCCCCCCCTGCCCCGGCTTCCAGCTTCTCTGTCCCAGACCTTAGACTGTCTCTTTCTGGAATTAATGGGTTGTAAAGTGTTAATGATCAAGTCTGTTGTTAATAATAACAGCTCTTACTTGCTGACCTTTTACTGAGTGCCCAGTTGTGTGCTAAGTCCTTTATATGCCTTCTCTCTTTTGTTGTTTTTTAGGGCCACACCCGTGGCATGTGGAGGTTCCCAGGCTAGGGGTCTAATCGGAGCTACAGCTGCCAGCCTACACCACAGCCACAACAATGCGGGATTCGAGCCACCTCTGTGACTTACACCACAGCTCGCAACAACGCCAGATCCTTAACCCACTGAGCGAGGCCAGGGATCGAACCCGCAACCTCATGGTTCATAGTCGGATTCATTTCTGCTGCACCACGATGGGAACTCCTATATGCCTTCTCTCAATTCTCACATCCTCTATTACATACTTAGTAATATTATCTCTGTATTATAGATAAGGAACCTGAAGTTGATAAAAGTCGAGTGACTTAATTTACCCGAGTAACATTTGAATTCAGACAGTATCCCTGCCCAGAAGTACTTGCAGTTTAAAACAAAAACTAGGCCAAAGAAGATATGCAAATGGCTAATATGCCCATGAAAGGATGCTCAGCATCGCTAGCCAGCAAGGAAATGCAAATCAAAACCAAAGTGAGACACTACTTCACATACACTAGGATGTCTGTATTCAGAAAGACAGATGTTTTAGAAGTGCTGGTGAGGACGTAGAGAAGCTGGGTCACTAATGCACTGTTGGTGAGAATGCGCAGCCACTTCGGCAATGAATGATGGCAGGTCCTGAGAAGTTTAAACATAGCGCCACATATGACTCAGTTCTACTCCTGGGTGTATTCCCAAGGGAAATGAAAACAGATACGTAGATGTAGGTACCTGTACATCTAAACAGATATATAGATTTAGCTGTATAAAGACTTATATGTGGATGTTCATAGAAGTATTACTCATGATATCCCCAAAGTGGCAAATGTCCACCAACAAGTGAATGGATAAATAAAACATGGTACATGCATGTAGTGTAATATTATTTGACAGTAAAAAAAAAAAGGTCAAGTACTGATATGCGCTGCAAGGATGAACCTTGAAAACATTGTACTAAATAAAAGAAACAAGTCAGAAAAGATGACAGCGTATTATTCTATATATATGAAATGTCAAGAAGAGGGAAATCTGTAGAGATGGAAAGTAGATTAGTGGTTCCCTGGGCCTGGGAGAGATGCTGGCTAAAGGGTGTGGGGTTTCTTTTTAGCTAAGGGGATGAAAATGTTAAATTGATAAATGTTAAGGTGATAAAATTGATTGGGGTTGTGGTTGTACAACTCTGACTATACTTTAAATGGTTGAATTATTTGACACGTGAAGTATGTCTCACCAAGTTGTGACCAAACCCAAAAGAGAGAGAGAACGAAAGCTGGGAAGGGCAGTCCTTCCCAAAAGACATGAAATGCTACTTGTGGAGTTTAGGAAATAATAAATAAATCCCGTACAGTTTTCTTAAACATTTGGCTTTTATTAGTTTGTCTCCGCTAGAATGGGTTTAATTTAGCTCAGCATTAAATGTTTAGTTCCCAGTTGATTGTCTGGTTGGTGGGCCTAGAGATGGTTTTGTTCCCCTCCCCCAACAGCTGTCTACTTTTCTAGGTTTTTCAGTTTTTCTCGTAGGGATATATATTACTTTTTGTAAGTAGGGAACCAAGAATGAAGTATGTCGTAAACTCTGCATTCCATTAGGTTGTGCAAAAAGAACGTCATGACTTCCACATGTTGTACCCCTTGAACTCATTTGAGAATTTTTGTCCCAGAAAGAATATTTTGGAGGAAGGTCCTGGGAGCCTCCTGCCTTCTGCTTTCTCGTTTCTTACTTGCTCTTTGAGTCTGTCCAAGGACCACCAGCTTGTTAGCGATCACAGCGTTGTATGCAATTTTGTGCACAGCTTCACTTACAAGGGAAGGATGGTAGGGGAGTGGTGGTGATGGATGTTCACACTGAATATGAGTAAAAGGAAGAAGTGTGGTGGGGTCTGTGCCCTTAGGTAATTTGTTCCATTGCTGATGCCAGCATTTCGTAGTCTGCTTATAGCCCAGTTAAATACCTCATGAAAGTTACAAGGCCCTCATGGGGGAGTTTCCCCTTTACAGAGTTACAAGGGGAACTCAGTATAGCCCCCTCCTTTCTACCTGAGCTAAGACCAGGTGCGTGTTTTGTTTTTTAAACAGGGTTTATGGATCAGTGAAATGAAATGTATTGAGATCCAAGTGTATGTTTGAGGGCAGGATTTGCTGTCAAGTGATTGGAGTAAAGCTGAGGATTTACAACCCATGCGAGGCTTAAATGTGGAGAGTACTTTCCCCATTGCACATTAAATAGGCAACTTGGAGCATGACCTGGATTTCTCAGGCTGGAAGTGGCAAGCTCTGGGCCCTGCAGCCTTCTCATTTATGTGTGCACATGTGTTTGTCTGCACTTAAAGTCCAGGTGCCTTCCAGGTAAAAAGGGGAGTGAGTGAGGAGTAGGGGTAAGGGGAGCGGGTCTACTAGGTACCTGACCCCCCCCACACACAGTGAGTCTGCCAACACTTTTCTGCACACCCCCTGGCACCCAGGCCCTCTCTTTTCCTGTTGACACCTGGGACCTTTAAGAGCAGGCCAGGAACAGATCACAAGAATGGTAGAAAGAAATCCCAGAGAGCAAGATTTGGGTTCTCACTCTACCACTTGCAAGAGCTCTTTGCCTTTGGGCAAATGATGTAAACTTCTTAAGGTTTTCCCTAATCTTTAATAGAAATAATGCTACCTTTCTTCTATGCTCATGGTAAATATGGCATACCTTGGAGATATTATAGGTTCAGTTCCAGACCACTGCAATAAAGCAAATATTGTGATAAGAGAATTTTGCGAATTTTTTGGCTTCCCAGTGTATATAAAAAGTTCTGTTTTTATGATACTGTAGTCTGTTAAGTGTGCAATTAGCATTTTGTCTTAAACAATGAACATACCTTAATTTAAAAACAATGCTGTAGGGAGTTCCCATTGCGGCTCAGTCCGTTAAGAACCCAACATAGTTTCTGTGAGGATGCTGGTTCAAACCCTGGCCTCTCTCAGTGGGTTATGGCATTGCCTCAAGCTGTGCGTAGGTGGCAGATGCGACTCTTATCTAGTGTGGCTTTGGCTGTTGGCGTAGGCCTGTAGCTGTAGCTCCGATTTGACCCTTAGCCTGGGAGCTTCCATATGCTGCAGGTATGACCGTAAAAAAAAAAAAATTGTTGGGAAAATGGCACCAACAGACTTGCAACAACCCCTTCAGAATGTAAAAAGATGCAGTATTTGTGAAGTACAGTAAAATGAGTCATATGGAAAATGCATAGCACAGCGCGTAAGACACATTAAGCCTTTAATAAATATCATTACCTCTTTTCCAATCCACTTTTCTTCTTTTCCTTTCTTTCCCTCACCTGACTCCTACATCGTGTTGGCAAAGAAAGTTACCCAGTTTTATCCACCTCCAGAGTCCACCTGTCAGTATCACTAAAATATTTTCTTCCCCACCAACCTATTTTTGTACTAAATTTTAGTCTGTACTGAACACATTTCTCCAGAATAACACCCATTGAAACAAAAAACTCTTGGGAGTTCTGATTGTGGCTCAGGGGGTTACAGATCCAACTAGTAACCACGAGGATGCAGATTTGATCACTGGCCTCTCAGTGGATTAAGCATCTGGTGTTGCCATGCACTGCTGCTGAGGTCCTGCGTCGCTGTGGCTGTGGCGTAGGCTAGATGCTCCATATGCCAAGGGTGTGGCCCTAAAAAGAAAGAAAAAAAGAAAGAAGAAATCGTTGACTCTGGGTTAACCTGTCCAGTAGAACTTTCTATAGTAATGAAGTGATTTTGGCTGTTTTTGTCCTTTTTCACTTAGGTTTTAAGATTGGTTTGTGACAGTCTATGAAAAACCATGTGAGATCTTGATTGGCTTCACCTTGAATTTATAGATTAATTTAGGGAAGAAGCAACATATTTCTGATGTTGGGGTTCTCTTAACTCTCATTTAGGCCTTTTAAAATGTTTTTCAGTAAACCCATGTTTTTCTCCACGAAAGTCCTTTCAGAGGTTCAGACAGACCAAAGGATATTGGTTGAGGGGCCATGAGGATAGCGAACGAGAAAGAACAGATTCTAGGAGCAAGGATATCAGTGAGGGGGCTGTTGGAGTAGCCCGGGTGAGACAAGACGGAAGCTCAGATTTAGGACTGTGAGAAGGGAGAGGGGCTGATTCATCTCCTAGGAAGAGGGGACAGGGCTTTCTTAATTCTTTCAGGGCAAAATAAGGCCGAGGAATAATACCACTTGCCACCATGCACTGACAGTTCATCGTGTACCAGGCAAAGTGCTGGCTTCCTTACCTCTCACGTTTATTGCTCTTCTCCTGCAGGTGGGGAAGACACATCTCAGAGAGATTAAGTAACTGACCCAAGGTCAACGAAGCGAGCATTCGCATCTAGATCTGCTCCTGCCCAAAGGCCACTGAACTTTTCTAAGCTTGGGTTGTTTCAGAGTTTATTGGAAATACTTTATGAAAATGTGCCAGGCCTTTTGAATTTTATGACTGAAATAAAAATGACAAAAATCCTGTTCGCAATCATAGTCAGAAAATTAAATTGGAAGGTTTACTTAGTTTTATAGTATTTGATAAAAGATCTAGACATGTCGGAATTTATGAGAGCTATAAAATGTGAGTTGTTGAGAGGGCAGGAGGGACGGCTTTGGGGATGGAGATCATGTGACTGAGGAAAACAGCAGAAAGATTTTTGAATTCTGAAAGCGTCTTTGGTCAGGAATTTCTGGGTAACATTTTGTTGCTGTTTTTCATCCACTGGTCAGAAGGAAAAAAAAAAGGAATAGCCTTAATTAAAATTTCTATTGTCTTTGCCACTGAGGAAGGAAGCCTTTCTGTGGTTGTCATGGTGATGTCTGAATGACACCGTTGAAGTAGGTAGCCACTGCCATCCAGAACCCAGAAATGAGCATTTATCATTTTCCATGCCTGCTGAGAGGCCTGCAGAACCAAACTGCACAATTCCTTAATCGCCTTTTAAACTTGAATTTGAACCAACTGTACGTGTGTATGTGTGTGTACGGGTATGAGGGAATGAACTTGGCTTGCAGCCACGGTTAGAGTCTTAAAGTCTGAAACCCCATTTCTAATTGCTTTGTGCTCCTGAAGCAAAATGGCATATGTGAGGTGCTCATGAAGACTCTCAGAAAGTAATTAGGAACTACCAGCCTTTCACGTGGCACAGTGGGACGGCTTGGGAGGCTGCCACCCCACTTCCAGCCCTCCTGACCCCCTCCCAGGTACTCAGAAGTCTTGCCTGTCACACCTTCTCCGTGGGCACCCCATTGAACGTGGCTTGTACTTAATGCATGCCAACTTCAAATGCTGCTACTTGCCACCAGTCCTCCACTCGCCTTCCCTGCACCCTGCGTCATGCTGGAACTGTCAGGCTGCTTGCAGGCAGAGTGTGGCTATTGCTGACAGACAAGGCTCTGTTGCTGGCTTTGGGGTTTCTGCGCAGTGTGATTGGGGTGTAGGAAGGGGAAAGGGGAAAGAATGATGTGCCAGCTGGGAAATGTGGATGGGTTACGAGGCCTGAAGAAGAGATGACAATGACACCCCTCCTGCCCAGTGGTGCTGTGTAGCTAGCTAGCTGCGTAATGTGGATGGATTTTCCAGAGCTCTGTCTGCAGGTGTGAAAAAGACAGGCTTATGACATCTCCCACCCCTAACTGGATATGTCTTCTATAACCGTTTATATAGAGTAGTATTGTGCCATCAGAGAACCGGGTTCAAGTCTTAGCTCCATGCCTTAGCTAGCTAGCCCTATGAACCTGAGCAAGAACTTAACCTGTAGAGCCTTGGTTTTTTTCTTTTGTAAAACTGTAGCAATGACATTAACTCCCACTCCAGGTCATTGTATGGCATGAGAGGATACTTTGTTAGCTGTTAAGTGCCGTATAAATTGTAAATTCTGATTCCTTAGGCTCATATTGTATACTAGACTCTGTGTTAGAGAATCAGAGCTGACGGAGAGGCAGGGCAAGAGCAGTAATCAGAATAAGATGGAAATGTGTGATCTCGGGGCGCACCAACAGGCATTTTATCCTCCCTGATGTCAGAGGGGGGCTTCTAGGTAGAGATGACCCTTGCGCTTGAAGGGTCTTGAGGGATGGCTAGAAGTTAGCCAGAAAGACAGAGAGGCAGCCTTCAAGAAAGGGGTAAATAGCAGTTCCTGTCATGGCTAAATGGAAAGGAATCTGACTAGCATCTGTGAGGATGCAGGTTCGATTCCTGGCCTCGCTCAGTGGGTTAAGGATTCAGCATTGCCTTGAGCTGTGGTGTAGGTCGCAGATGCGGCTCAGTTCTGATGTGGCTGTGGGGTAGGCCAGTGGCTATAGCTCCGATTCGACCCCTAGTCTGGGAACTTCCATAAGCTGCAGGTGCAGCCCTAAAAAGAAAAGAAAAGAAGGAAAATGGAATAGTGTATGCAGACACTGAGGCACCATTGGAGCCTAGGGAGCAGTGAGCTGTAAGACTGGGAACAGATAAAGGCTAGTATTTACCTTTATCCAGAAGGTGAGGGGAGCCAATAGATGATTTTTAAAACAAGAAATGACATAGTTTGTAGCTTTTAGAAATATTACTGGTAGCTGTGTGAAGGATTATTGAAAGTTAATTGGGACTGGGTGGGCGAGTACACAACTAGGCTGACGACCTCAGAGGGAGCTGCAGTCATCCTAGTGACAGCGGCCGTGGGGATGGAGAAGATGGATTGGATTGGTTAAAGAGGACGTAGAGCTGACGGGCTTCTGACTGAAAGGGGATGAGGAGAAGCTGTAGGATGACTTCCAGCATTCCTAAATGGTTTTACTATTGGCATTTCTAGGGACAGGTTTTCATTGCATGGAACCGTGTTGCTCAGTATCCTGGATCAAACATCAATAAAAACGTCACTGTACTTTTTCCAAAAGCCCCTGGTTGAAAACCATGAAATGGTAGTTTCACCAACATGGGGGATAAAAGAGGAGAAATGGAGCAGGAAGAGTTCCGTTGTAGAATATGTTGATTTTTCTGTCGGATTTATATCTTGGTAGACGTGTAAGCAGTTGGCTCTCAGGATCCAGGGCACGAGAGAGTGGATAGCATGGGAGAGGCAGCTTCAGGAGTCATACCCGTGGCAGTGAATGAACTTTCCAGGGAGGCTACTTAGCATGAGAAGGGGGCAGGTGGATGGCAGAGCTCTGGGGACCATCGTGTGCCTTATTTGGGCTGGAGAGAATAGGTAGTGTTCCAGGGCTACGGGAAAGACGAAAATGAACCTCAGCAGGAGCAAATGATGTTTCCAAGTTTCTCATTTAATTATTTTTGGCAGATTTTCTCCTTGGCCCAGCCAGTGTCCAGATGAGGCTGGGGAATAGATTTTACCCCCTTTCTTGCAGGGCTTCTTGGTGTCTTTCTTTGTGGCCACTTGGATCAGGTGTCTCAGTGACCTCACTGTTACTTTCATTGCCTCACCCTGGGTTTAGAAGTCTGTGCATTGGTAAGGAGGCTTCTCATGATTTTTCCTTTTTTTTCCCCTGCAATAACAGATTTTTCCTCAGCGCCTTCTGTGTTCTTGGTTCACTGATTAAATAGACACTTGAGGAATTGCAGGGAGCCGTTTAACATGCAGCAGATACCACCACTAGCAGAGAAAGTGATTCACCGAGCACTCTCTCTGCTTTCTGCATCCTCTCTGCCGACACAGTTTGACGTTGGGGAATTGAGTCTGGATCCGGAAGAGTGCAGTTTAAATGTGTGATTTAGAGTCAGTGATGGTGCAACCGTCTCCAAAGTGGGGGTGCTTGGAGAGGTGGATGGTGAGGGGTCCAGGAGGCTTTGCACTCCCATTTCCTACATCACCTTCTTCAAACGTAGGGGCCGTTTCTAGTTAAAGGTCAACAATCTGGGCTCTGATCTTCAGGCCTTCTACCAGTGCCCGTGCCAGGGGCTTGGGACTTCAGACAGGCTTGTGGAGGGCTGGCAGTTTATTTTCAGAGCATGAAGATTCTAGTCAGAAGGACTTCTAGTAAGCCCTTATTCTTTACCAAAATTTTCTTCTTACCTGGGACGTATAAGGGGCCAGTTTTGTCATGTTCATGGGGAATGGTCTGTCCTTTGGCTCCAGAGTCTACTTCAAATGGTAGACCCCTCACTGTCCACCTCTCCAGGTCTGAATCTTTGCTTTGCCTCTACCTGACTGTGTAGTTGTGTGCAAACCCTGTAATTCTTCTCATCCTCAGCTTCCTCATCTGTAAAATGGAGATAGTAATGCCCACCCCTTAGGACTGTGATAAAGCATGAGAAAATGCCAGCAGAGTGCCTGGAATATATGATATGATGTACTCGTTCCAGTCATCGTTACGGATCTCTCTCCCACCTTGTGTGGTTCTTTATCCCCTCGCCCCCAAACACACACCCCTGCACACATTTTGGGGTATCTGCAGAAGCCTGGCACTCTGGCATGGTGACCCTCTATTTAGGGCTGTGGGGAGTTGGTAGGTTGGCTTTAGAGAGAAGGGACACCGGTAAGACCAGCTACCCTGTTTTCACCTCCTTGATGCCAGGCACCGTTTAGAAGGTCTTTCACAGCCTGCGCTGGCCGTGCGGGAATGGAACTGGAACTCATTTTGGCCTCCAAACCTACACTTTACTGCGTCTTATGCCTCTCCCCTGCCCTGTTCGCGCTCAGGCCTGCTTTGCCCCCTGATGTCCCCACAGCTCCTCACCCCACCCCACCCCCAAAAAGGAAAGAAAGAAAACACTGGAGTAAAATCAGAAAAGCCTGTCAGGATATTTCTGTCTGGGCTCAGTGGTTTGCTTACTGGAAAGTCTGGGTACTCTCATCCTGTGGGTTAGGCACCTTCTTCCTGCTGTGCTCCTTGGCCTGAGTCTCCCTTCCTGAATGGGCATCACTAGGAAATTGAGAAGGAAATGGGTTTAGGTGGGGGGTTTCCGAAATGGTCGCATCTCCAGAAGCGAGATAGGCGAGAGAGCCCCTCCCTGACCGGATGTCTGAAGTCCTGCCCCTCCCCCCCCAGCACTGAGGGGGGGGTGGTCCCCCTTCCCTGGGCCAGTCACCCTGTGTGATTAGGTCTCTGGAGCCCCTTGGCTCTGTTGATACCATTGATAGAAGGCCCTAGAGGGTCTCAGCGGGCATGTGAGGGAGCAGCTGTGGAGGGTGAATGGTGCCCATGGAGGCTGTGCTGTGCAGAGCAGCTGCAGAGGCCCGCATCCCCTGCGGTGTGGCTGGACTGCTTTTTCCTCACACCCCGCCATCAACTTTATTTCTTTCCAAAAAAGACCCTGTGCTTGAATTCCTCATGGACATCCCCTGGGTCCTGGCACCAGATCTGTAAAGTATCAGATCTGTGTACTGATTCTTTACAGCACAGCCCCAGTTTATGGAGTGAAGTGTGCTAAATGTCAAGAATTATGTGGGCCTTTCTCTGCTGCACACCTGTGCCTGAGCGCATGTAGCTGTCTGTGTGCCTGTTTTCGGTTTCCCCCTCCCATCACTATCCTGACCCCCAAGCAGCACGCAGTACGTTGCTAGCTGTGCCCCCCTTGTTGTGAGCACCTAATAGTTCCTGCCTTCCCTGTCAGCACTTCTGCAGCCCTACCAGTTGGAAGGTGACGGGGGGTAAAGGAATCTAGTCGAGCAGCACCAGTTGTCAGAGTTGGAAGGGCTCCTGTGCGCATCATCTTCAGCCTCTCCCCATTTTACATCGAGGGGACTGAGGCCCAGAGAGGAAGAGCCACCTGCTTGCTCTCACTTGCCTGGTGGTGTTGTTTACCTTGAACACATGAAATGACTGAAGGAGGCAGGGAAGACATCATGATATAAAAAAAAGACTTTGGCTTCTGGACTTGGATTCCAGCAGGAATCCTAAATCCTACTGAAGCGTTTCGCCTTGGACAAATGACTTAACTCCTCTTAACCTCCGTTCCCTAAGGCGGTAATACCTTGCCATGTTGAAGTGACTGTTAGAGATAATACATGCAGGCTCCTCAAGCAGTCACTCGCAGTGGTAGGTATTAAGGAAAAGGTGAGCGCTGCTTTGAATATAATATAGCACTGAGGTTTGTTAACAGATACTGGCCACATTGAACTAATGAGGCTGTGTGTCTGAAAGAGAAAGCTTGACCTAAGTATTGTCAATCTCAGCGTAAGCTTCCTGTGAGAAGGGGCTTAAGGAACTTAACCTAGCTTCCACTCTAGGGCTGTGAGCACTTGCTTCTGCAGCCAGGTTCCTGAGCGTTGGGCATTGGTTCTCAGCCATAGCTTTGTACAGGGCCTTGTTTCTTTCTTTGTTTTCCCACCAAAATAGCTCAGGATCGTGTCATTCTACCCATGTATTTCAGAAATCTCTTGGCTCACGTAATTGCCGAATGGCGTGTTTCATGGGTTAATAGATGCGCGGAGCTAGAGAGGAGCTTAAGGTCATCTTGGCAGTTTGCAGGCCTGGGGTTTGTGTTCTTTCCTTAGCAACATGTTGCCAAACGGTCTTTTGGCCTGAGCTTGAAAACTTTTACCAACAAGAGGTAGCTCGCCAGTCTGATGTTCAGAGGCCTCTCGTGACATCGCTGACACTTGATTCCTTGAAAAATATACCTCCCGGTGGCTCTACCCGCTGATCTTAGTTCTACCATCTTGGACCTCAGGGAGCAAATCAAATTACTGTTCGTCATGATAGCCTTTCAGAGATGATGATGGTAGTCATGCACCCTGAGTCTTCCCAGGCCGTAAAAGTCCAGTTCCTTCGGTGATGTGACTTTGACCCAGTGGTGCTGTTCACAGTCCTGGCTTGTCTCTCTTGGACATGCTCCAGCTTTCCACTCGGGTCTGTGGGTGTGGTTACCAGAAGTGAACACAATGTTTGGATCAGTTCAAAATAGAACATTTTTTACCTCTCTGGTCATAGGCTCTTTACTACTATTGAGTGAGTCCCAAGGTCCTGGTGGCTTTGTGACGGCTTTTGCACACTAATTGGGTTTGTAGTAAATCAAAGCCACTAAGCTACTACCGATTTTGTATTATTTCCTAGGGCTGGCATAACAGGTTACTATAAACCTGTTGGCTTCAAACAACAGGAAGGTATCCTCTTACAGTTGTGGAAGCCAGAAGTCTGAAATCATAGCATCTGAAGGCTCGTTCCTTTTGGAGGCTCTGAGGGAAAATCCATTCGCTGCCTCTCTCCTTGCTTCTGGTGGTTGCTGGCAGTCCTTGGCATTTCTTGCTTTGGAAATGCAGCAGGATTCCTCTGTCTTTACGTGATTATCTCCCCCCCCCCGCCCGCGTGTGTTTTATATACCATTTGAATCCATAGTGGGTTTCTGTGCAGGGTGTTTTGACTCGACATAAAGATATTCCCAGCTCTAAGACATATTTTTCATGTTTGTTAGTAGAAATTAGTCACTGAAAGGTGGATTTTTTTTTTTTAAGGCAGGAAGTTAATTTTGAAACAATTTGCTGTCCCCCCCCCTCCTTGTTTTCAGGAACCTAGTGTTAATTTGTGGTTAGTAATAGCTGTGACCTTGAGCAATTCTCTAACCTTCCCTGACCTCAGTTTCCCCATCTGTTAAACAAAGAGATTGAATGAGGTGAGCCCTGTGTCCTTTTCAGCTCTGAAATTCTCAATACAGTGATTTCTGGAAAGCAGGGGTTATGCTGGGTGATAAAAGGTCTCAAATTGGCTTAGTAAACTGATTGAGAATTTACAGCTCTTGACTAAGAATTTATGAATCTGAACATCTGAAAAACTCTGTCCTTTTGTTCACTTTTAACAGGATATGGAGTCTGAGCTGTCACATATTCCCTCATTCTTCTTGACTACTCACTAGTGTGAGGCTGCGGTCTGGGCATCTACCTGGCTCTTAACTATTTGTGACGTGAGTGAATGAACATGCTTATGTCACAGGTCATTATTGGGAACCGTGCAGTATCATCTAGGTCTGCTCAACTAGTAATTGTGGAGCTTTTAAGGCTTCTCCTGTGTACCTGACAGAGACAGTTTTACTTATTTATTGATCTGTCTTCCAGTTTTATTGAGATATAATTGAAATATAGCACTTTGTAACTTCAAGATGTACAGCATAATGATTTAACTTATATCCATCATGAAATGATTATCCCAAGTTTCGTGAACATCCATCATCTCATCTTGATACAAATTAGAGAAATAGAAAAAAAAAATTTGTAATGAGGGCTCTTAGGATTTACTCTCTTAACAAGTTTCATCTAAAACATACAGCGGTGCTGATTGTATTTCTCATGTTGTACATTGCATCTTTAGCACTTATTTATCTTATTACTGGAAGTTTGTAGTACCTTTTGCCTGGCTTCATCCAATCCCTTCTCCCTCAGCTCACCTACCCATGCCGTTACCACCCATCCCCCACCTCTGGCCACCGTAAATCTGATCCCTTCTTCTGTGGGCTTGTTTGTATATTTGTTTGTTTTTCAAGTATAATTGACCTACAACATTATGTTAGTTCCTGTTACACAACACAGTGTCTTTTTTTCTTTACACTTTGAAATGATCACCATGAGAAATCTAGTTGTGATATGTTACCATACAAGGGAATTTGTTATTGACTCTCTTCCCCACATGGTACATTTCATACCTGTGACTCATTCATTTTGCAACTGGAATTTTGTACCTCTTTCTCTCCCTCACCTATTTCTTTCCTCCCCTCACCCCAGAAGCCATTGTTTTTAAAAGACGGTGGCAGTGTTTCAAGGTTGCTTTCTGGAACTGTTTCTTTATCTGTGATAGAGGTGGCTTTGAGGGCTGGACTCCAGGGCCCGTGCTCTAAACACCACAGGAAACTGCATTTTTCAGGTGGGGGGAGCTCTGAGATCTTGTTCCAGGCAGCACCTGGTCAGATGCTTTGCTGTTGCAGGAGCCCTCACCTGCTGTCAGTGGCTCCTGCGAGTGTCCATAAGGGGCCGCAGCCACTGGCACCTCTTTTCCTTTGGATTCTCTAGGGGACAGTTGATAGCTTTTACTCTGTGCAAGAAACAGTCTGTTGACTGTCATGCGGTTAACCTTTTCAGGAGACCAGTCAGGAAAGTCTAAGGGCGAGTCCATTCACTGTTACTGTTGGGAAGAATCTTCTAAGTTTTTTTGTGAGAGGGACGTATTTTTGGCCTGTTTTTGCCATCTTCATTTAATTCTTACTCTTATGCAAGAAATCTTTATTCTTTAAGACAGATTTCCTTCCTGGAGTTCCTGTCATGGCTCAGTGGTTACCGAACCCGACTAACATCCATGAGGACACAGGTTCGATCCCTGGCCTCGCTCATTAGGTTAAGGATCCGGCTTTGCCATGAGCTGTGGTGTAGGTTGCAGACGAGGCTCTGATCCCACGTTGCTGTGGGTCTGGTGTAGGCTGGCAGCTACAGCTCCTATTTGACCCCTAGCCTGGGAACCTCCACATGCCATGGGTGAGGCCCTAAAAGATAAAAAGGCAAAAAAAAAAAACCAAAAAAAAAAAAACAGATCTCCTTCCTAAAAGGAAGAGCTTCTCTAGTATCAGTGGTGTTGGTACAAGATAGGGGTTACAAACTCAAATGTCTGCAGAGGCTTAGCAGATAACCAAAAAGTAGACTGCGCATATGCGCTCCAGTTTGTTTTGGAAATACTCGGTCCACTCCATTTATCTTTTCCCTAATTCTGGTTGAGATATGGGTAGAAAGAAATATCTCTCTTGCAGGAAAATCAAATGCAGATGTTGAGTTCCCATGGTGGCTCAGCAGTTAGCGAACCCAACTAGCATCCAAGAGGACGCAGGTTCGATCCCTGGCCTCGCTCAGTGGGTTAAGGATCCAGTGTTGCCATGAGCTGTGGTGTAGGTCGCAGACACGGCTCGGATCCCGCGTTGCTGTGACTGTGGTATATGTAGGCCAGTGGCTACAGCTCTGATTCGACTCCTAGCCTGGGAACCTCCATATGCTGCAGGTGCCACCCTAAAAGACAACACAGGAAAAAAGAAATGCAGATGTGATGACAAACACCACTAGGTGTACACCCTCAACACTGGCAAGCAGTAGGGAGTGGTGGGAACTGCAGTAAACTATAGAAGGGCCATTCTGCTTCTCATGGGGGCCCAGTTTTGCCACCATTTTTGGTTTTCCAAGATGAGCTGGAGTTTTACATGAAAATGTCCTGTTGTTAAACTTCGGTGCAATTAAAAAAAAATCTGTGTGGTTTAAATAAAACGAATTTGGAGGGCAAATTTATCTGAAGGTAATCAATTTGAAACTGTCATACATTTTGGGACGGATTGGCTCCTAGGTCCTCTCTCTCTCTCTGTATGGGGTGGTCTGGTCTGCTGGGGGGTTCCTAGGAGAGCTCTGTGTGAAAAGGGCTGCTTGTGCTCATCCTTGCATGTGGATGTGGACGAACTGTAGAGTAAAAAGCAAGTTATAGGAGATTGGATTAAGATGGCGGAATAGAAGGACTGGAGCTAAACTTCTCTCCCAAAAAACAGCAAAACTACAAACAAATGCCGAGCAGCCTTCAACCAACTGGACTGTAAACTTCCAAAAAAGATATTCTACTCCAGAAGACAAAGAGGAGACCACATCAAGAGGTAGGAGGGGCGATTACGCGATAGAAGCAACCCC
>PVHT021183666.1:29466657-29485008 GCA_004024745.2 Catagonus wagneri
GTCTGTAGCACGGAGTACAGTTGGCCCTCTGTATGCTTGGATGCGGGACCCGCGGTTGAGGAGGACTGACTCTGCTGTACCATTTTATATAAGGGACTTGATGATCTGTAGATTTTTGTATGGGGGGGAGTGTCCTAGAACCAATCTCCTGCAGATACCAAGGAATGGCTGTACTTAATTTTTGTGATGTAAAATGAAAAGAGCTGTGGGGACGTGTGATTGCTGTATGAAGACCGTACGCCTTCAGTGCTGAGAGTAGGAGGGAGTGGCCTGGGGTGATCAGGAGGGAAGAGAAGGGGCCTTGAAGGTTGGGCAGAATTCCTTAGGGAAGAAGATGGCAGGAGCCCGGAGGTGGGAAACACAGGGTGACTTGGGGAACTGGTGAATAGCTAAATTTTTTTCCTTTTTTGGGCCGTGCCTACAGTATGCGGAATTTCCCGGGTCTGGGATTGAGCCTGAGTCACAGCAGTGACAGCACCGAATCCTTAACCACAGGGCCACCAAGGAAGTCCTGAATAGTTAAATTTTGCGGGAGCTGAGGGTCTAGGGAAGTGGTGAGAGAGCAGGAGGCTTTAGTAGTGAGGAGCCACGGACGGTGTGTACAAAAGATGGTGGAATGAAAGCCGTGCTGCAGCGTGATCGGTCTGGCAACCAGGACCAGGGAGTCTGGAGGCAGGACTCCGAGGTAGGAGCCTGTCATGTGGCCTCTTCTGGCTCCCAGGTAGCTGTCACTGATCCTTGCCAGGGTGTGCCTGGGGAATGAGGGTTACAGCTATGTACCTGGTGAATAAGCTCATGGCACTTCCAGTTCCTCCACTCCCAAAAGTGTGGGCTTTGGAAGCTGGCCAGCCTCTGCTGGTGCTTTATGTGATTCCGGTCCCTCTGCCGCCAGCAAGTCTCCTCAGGCATTTTGGAGGTTCTGTGGAGCAACTGGCCTTTGACTGAAGTGTAGCTGCTAGGAACAAACCCATACTTAGGATTCAGGCAGATATGGCCTTGAAATATGTCTTTGTCACTTACTGGTTATGTGACCTTGGGGTGGCACTTGAGCCCTCTGGGCCTCAATAGTCATATTTGCAAAATGGGGATAAAATGCTTTACTTTCTAGGATTGTTGTACCTAGCAGATTGACACTTAGCAAGTCGGTGTGCCTTGCTGTACCTTTACATTGTAGTACTCACTCCGATCTGTAGTTATGCATGTTTGTATTATTTCTGTTTAATATTATAAAATACATATTATATCTAGGTATGACCATATCAGTCTATTCTCTTGGTGGGTTTTTTTGTTTGTCTTTTTGTTTTTGTCCAGGGCCAGACTCATGGCATATGGAGGCTCCCAGGCTAGGGGTTCGAATTGGAGCTATAGCCACTGGCCTATACCACAGTCACAGCAATGCAGGCTCTGAGCCCCAACTGTGAACTATACCACAGTTCACGGCAACGCTGGATCCTTAACCCACTGAGCGAGGTCAGGGATCAAACCTGCGTCCTTTTGGTTACTAGTCAGATTTGTTTCTGCTGAGCCACGATGGGAACTCCTCAGTCTGTTCTTTTGGATTGTAAGCTCCAATTGAGTGGGAATAATTATGTTCTAAACACTGTTTTACCTCTCAAAGCACTCAGTGCAGAACACATAGTAGGGCTTAGTAAATGTTGGACGAAGTGAGTTTGTCCTCTTAAACCTACTGCAGCCTTTGTAGCAACTGACTTGTGATTGATTTGGATGTGTCTGTAGTCCGGTGCTTGTCTACTCCGTGGTTAAAACAAGTTTTGTCAAACCAGATGCTTTGCTGTCAGGGTGGTTTGTGAGTCCTGCATTCTTTCATTCTACTGTGGCAGATCTGTTTTGTGGGGCTTGACGTTTATAAAATTTGAGAGGTCTTCTTTAAAAATATATAAAATTGCAGAAAGCATGTACACACATTACTAGACCCCTTCCTATGCTTGTGAAAGTGAGGGGCCCTAATGCTTAAGCTTCCTGGTGTCATAGTAAATCGTCTCTACATTTAAATATTAAAGAGGGCTCCTTGCAGGCAGTGGTAGAGGTTATGAAGGCCATGGGCATTTCTAAAAGGGAACACGTGATGGTAGTGGATACAGGCTTTAGTGAAATGGTCCTCTCAAGAAGACTCAGAACAAAACCCCTTGTATTTTTTTTCATTCAACAAATATTTACGGAACCCCTACTGTGTGCCAGGCAGTACATAAGCATTAGAACATAGCTGTGGAAACAGAAGTCCTTGTCCTGTGGAGTTCATATTTCAAGTGGTCAGATGTATTGGGACTTGTAGACCTGCACAGACACAGTGAAGAGCCATGGCATTGCCATGGCAATAAAGGCCCTTGGGGAGTTTCCATTGTGGCTCAGCGGGTTAAGAACCTGACTAGTATTCATGAGGATATGGGTTCAATCCCTGGCCTCACTCAGCTGGTTAAGGACCTGGCGTTGCCACAAGATGTGGCTTAGGTTGCAGATGCAGTTCGGATCTGGCATTGCTGTGGCTGTGGCGTAGGCTGGCAGCTGCAGCTCTGCTTGACCCCTAGCCAGGGAACTTCCATATGCTGTGGATGCGGCCTGAAAAAGAAGAAGAAAAAAATAAAGGCACTTGGATGCCTTAGTTTGCCTTTCGTAACCCCCTGCCCTTCTCCTTCCTGAGCCTGTTCTGGGAGTGAGAGCCACGTGGTTAAACTGAGGCTGAGAAAGCCGTAGCCATTCCAAGCGGTGGTGAAAGAATCACAGACTGTTACCAGGGGGAGCGGTATGACGGCGTGTAGCTGCTCAGCTCCTTCCCGGCCCTGACCTTGGCAGTGATAGAGGAGCCCTCATTTCTCCACCTGAGGCTCTCTGCTTTCAGGCTGATTTCAGCCACAGTGTGGCAGAGCAGAACTGAGTGACCCATTCATTTTGACTCCAGGCTCACAAGTGGAGGTGCTTCTCATGTTCTGCCACCAGAGGGGCAGCCACCCCCATGGTCTCCAAGAACAGAAGACATGAGGTGCCTGCCTAGCTGTTTACCCCCAGCCAGTACTCTGCTTGGCCACAGTGGGGCGGTGACTCAGAGGTGGAACTGTGTTCCTACGTCCTCGCCAGATTTTGCGTGGGGTGGGTGGGGAGGAAGGAGAATGAATGAGTAGGAGCAAGTGGCTGCTGGATTTGTAACACCTTTTGGGAGGCAGCTGCTCCAGAACCGAAATTGAAAGAGAGCAGGCGGGCTGGGCTGGGAGCCTCTGTTTCACCTCTGCAGGCGGCCGGGCCCTCCCTCCCTGCCTGACCTGAACCGGGGTTTTCATAAGGCCAAGGCCGGAAAGACTCGGCATGGAGCTCAAGGAGAGAGCGTCTTCCTCTTTTCCCTGCAAGAACGGGAGAGCAGGTTAGTCCTATACTAGTTTCATAGGGATTCGGTTTGCCGTGATGTATTCCTGATTCATGAAAGTCTAGTAATGACTGAGAGAAAAGGAGTTTGCTGTGGCTTGATGGGGAGCGCCTGCAGTTTCAAAAAAATAAAAAAAGAAAGAAAAAACCCCAAACAATTCAGTCTGATTGGGAATAAAGAGGACAAAAATGTCATTAACTGCACCTCCCCGATGTCATTTCAAAGGATATTTTGTTGGCAAGTGAAATTGGGGAGGACAGCTGTTCTGCCTCCTTCCTTTGTGTTTTCAATTATGTGCAGTGTTGTTACATTTCAGCCGGTGGCTCCAGCAGTAGTCTGAGATGAGCTTCAGTGTTTTAAGATGTTATAGCTGGAAGATACCTAAAACATCACTTGGTCTGGGCTCCTCATTTTGCATTTGAGGAACCTGACTTATTGAAGAGCATTAAAAGAGGGGTAAAACCGAGTGTTCTCTGAGGTCGAAAGTGTTTCCCGTGAAGTTTTAAAACTTCTGTAGAGTGTGTGTTCCCGGCTTAGCACAGCTTGCTGGGGAGGCTTTTTCTCTAGGGCCGCACCTTTGGAACCATGGGGCTCGACCCTGTGAGGGACAGAAGTGTGGCTGAAGGAAGGTGCTTATTGATCTTAAACCACTTTGACCGGCAGGCAAGTTCTTTAAATAGAAGTTTAAACCAGAGGCTGGGTGTGTGCCTTAACTCAAAGGGAAGAAAATGTGTTCTTGAGCCAGGCTAACAGTTTGCAATTTAGAAAAAGACAAAACAACAGTATTAGAGAGGAGTTTTAGAGCTAAACAAAACAAAAATGTAATAGGCGCTGAAGGTTGTTGAGTGTCTGCCATAGGCCAGGCACATTATCAGTACTCTTTATAACAATCTTGCAGAGTTGGAATTGCCTCCTCTTTTTACAGATAAAGAAACCAGCACTCTGAAAGGTCATTAACTCTTTCAAGGTCATGCACCACCAGTGTGTGGCAGAGCTGGGATTTGAACTCCAACCCGTATGACTCTGAACAGCCTGGGGTTTATGCTTTGACGGCGTCGTGTGGCCTCTCCAGATGCAGAGTCTAACCCCTCATTGGACAGATGAGGAAACTAAGACCCAGAGAGGCTGAGTATTTGCTCAGAGGTGTGAAACTAGTTGGTAGTAACAGAGCTGGTACCTCGGCTTCTGCTACATTGCTTCTCTGCCAGCTTCCTTTAAAAAAAAAAAAAAGAAACGAAGGGGGAGAGGAGGCTGGGTTTGATTTTCTTATTCAATCAGGAATTTGGCTTTAGTCTTTTCATGGTTGTAGAAGTCCTGTGGAGCCAGAATTAAAACTTCCTATTAACCAATTAGCAGTCCTAAGTATGGGGGCCCCACATGGGGACTTGGGGAATAGAGAGGTTTGCAGTGTGGGTTACTGGGTCAGAAGAGGTAATTTATGAAATGAGCTGACCACCGAGTGGATCTGAAAACACCTGTAAGAGCCTAATGAACTATAGAGCTTTTCAAATCATGCTGGAAAACTTTCGTCTGTTAAATTCAGTGTTTGGAAAGGACAGACCTCTGTCTTTACAAGACGTAAGAGCTTCTGGTTCGCTCAGTTAATTTTGTGACTCCCTTGAGTCCAGCTGTCTGTGCCAGGCTTAGTCCCTTTTGGCACCTTTAGGCAAGGAGAGCCGGAACTGACTGCCCCTCCGGGTGGTGGGTCTGAGGTTTAGGTGGATTTCAGTGTCTCTGTCTGTTGGGTGTGTGAGTGAGTCAAGTGCAGACAGCGTGGGATCGGGGAAGGCCCTTTTTCGTTCCGTGCCCTGCTTCTCCAGGTTGGTGGAGTCTCCCAGCCTGGCTGTAGGATCCTTTATCAGGACCTAGGGGCCCCTGCCTTTCCCACTCTTTCTGGGGCATGTGTGATAGGTTGGGCTGCTGAAATCAGAAAGTGAGATGGGGAGTTCCCGTCGTGGCACAGCGGTTAATGAATCCGACTAGGAACCATGAGGTTGCGGGTTCCATCCCTGGCCTCGTTCAGTGGGTTAAGGATCCGGTGTTGCCGTGAGCTGTGGGGTAGGTTGCAGATGCGGCTCGGATCCCACGTTGCTGTGGCTGTGGGGTAGGCCAGTGGCTACAGCTCCGATTAGACCCCTAGCCTGGGAACCTCCATATGCTGCGGATGTGGCCATAAAAGGACAAAAAAAAAAAAGGGGGCAAGTGAGATGGGTTCCATAGAACCTCTCCCTGAAGGTGACATGTGTTTGCGCTCAGCCTGTTGAGCTAAAGGAGTTCAAGTGCCTGTTCTGTTAACGAATCCGACTAGGAACCATGAGGTTGCGGGTTCGATCCCAGGTCTTGCTCAGTGGGTTAACGATCCGGCGTTATTGCTGTTCTGTGCTGCAGGAGATAGAGGAGCAATAAGTGAATGACTGCTCCCAGCCCTCCGGGAACTTAGGATCTTAAGGGAGGTGGGGGGTGGGGGAGGAGAGTAAACACATGTGAAATAGTAGAGAGCGATGTCAGAGCGTATAATCAGTCATCAAATTGTAGGTTTCGCACCAGATAACTCTCCCACTTCTCAAAAGGGAGATCCAGGTGATGTTTGTATTATCCTCTTGTGTGTTTTTAATCACTCCGTAATTGCCTCTAGGCTGTTTGTATTCCATTCTTTGATTCTCTCTGTTGAGTGTACTCCCTCCCCTTTGCAGGGTTTGGGAGGGGAAGTTGCAGGTGAGGGTTAATTTCTCCAAATAGTGTGGTAATGCATTTGGGAGAGAGCCAAGGGTGAAGCGTCAGTCAGTCCATAGCATGTTGATCTGATGCTTCCTTCCCCAGGCGGTAAGAGCAGAGACCACTGCCTTCTGATGACTTAGGACATTTAAGTTTTTAATCTCCTTGTCACCCAAGTCCAGACTTCTGTAGTGTTAGCTAGCCTATTTGGAGGCATGGCCTCACTTTAAAGTGGGAATCTTCTCAGGCATTCATTCAACAAATAGAACAGCCAGACTGTTACAGGCTGATAACAGCAGTGAAAAGACAGGTGAGGTCCTTGCTCTTCTGGAATACACATATTAGTCAGGGAGACAGATGATCATCAAACACAGACAAAAGCCAGAAAAAATAACAATTAGTAATAATTAAAACTTGGGTGATGTGATATGGAGTGACTGGGAGCCTACTTCACTGGGTGGTTGGGAAGGGCTCTGAGATGATGGTAATTCTGCTGAGGTCTGGATGACGAGGAACCAGTTATGAGAGTATGGGGAAAAGAGCATCCAGTACAAAGGTTGTTCAGTAGCAAAGAGCCTGGTGTTCAAGCAGCAGAGGGAAGGCCGGTGTGGCTGGAGCAGGATGGTGAGGGAGGAGAGTGGTACAGGAAGAGGAGGGAGCTGGGCAGGGGTCAGATCATCTAGGATCTTGTAAGTCAAGATAAGGAGCTTCGATTTTACTCTGTGTGATATGGGGCATTGTAGGGTTTAAAGGAGGAGCGTGATGTCTTTACATTTTAAAAGACCCATGGGGAGTTCCCATTGTGGCTCAGTGGTTAACGAATCCGACTAGGAACCATGAGGTTGCGGGTTCGATCCCTGGCCTTTCTCAGTGGGTTAAGGATCTGGCGTTGCCTTGAGCTGTGGTGTAGGTTGCAGACGTGGCTCGGATCCCGCGTGGCTGTGGCTGTGGCGAAGGCCGGCGGCTGTAGCTCCGATTCGACCCCTAGCCTGGGAACCTCCATATACGCGGGTACAGACCTAAAAAAAAGCAAAAATAATAATAATAAATAAATAAATAATCCATTAGGCTTTCGTTGAGGAGGACAGATAGTACAAAGGCCAGGGTGGAAGCAGGAGGAGCAGCTGGGAAGCTGCTGTACGATCCTGTCAAGAGAGGACTAGGGTGCCGGCTGCGGAGATGTAGAGAAGTGGATGAATTCAGAGTGCGTTTTGTAGATGGAGGCAACAAGACTTAATTGCTGATGCATGAAGTGTGGGCTGCAGTGTGGAGGTTAAGGGAAAGGAGTGGAAGATGACTCCAAGGTTGTTGGACAGTGATGCCGTTAACAGACACAGGAAAATACTGAGGAGGAGCGTCAGCTTGGGTGGGAGTGAGGGGAAGAGACTCATTCTGGTTTTACCTTGTTAAAATTTAGATGTCTGTTAGTCGTTGCAATAGTCAAGACCCAGGTTCAGCAAATGTTAAGTAACTTCTACGTGACCAGCCTTGCGTGATGCCCCTTTATATATGTTCCCACATTTTTCCTCACAGCAGCCTTTGGGGAGATTATTATTCTTATTCCCTATTTGCAAGTGGAAGAACTACAGCTCAGGGACCTGAGGTTCTGGTTTGAACCCAGCTAGTCTGACCGCAGGACTCTGGGCTGACCTGCGGCCCGGGGTGGCTATTGAAGGAGGCCGGTTAGTGCTACGGCGTTGACGGCACTCACTTGGAGAGAAGATGGGGACCATGTGTTGGCTCATCAAGCCTGATTTCCAGCTTCTGCAAGAAGGGCCTGTCAGAGTCAGACCCGTGTGTGGCGAACTGTTGCAAATCTTGACACTTAAAATTGTGCAAAGAGCACTTCAGGAACATCCTCGGCCCCCTTAGGAAATGCCACATGAACAACAGTGACATTTTGTGCTAAATGAGCAATTTTGTAAAAGTGTTCAGTAAAATGAAAGTTGCTTGAAAAGTGCTGCGGGAATGTGGAGGTGCCATTTCGACTGCTGGCTGCTACCTCTTTACTCTGGAGGCCGAAGGTGGGGAGGCAGATTCTTTTGTTTTCCAGCTTCGGTTATCAATTTGGGGACCTAACTAGGAGCATTATTTGGTGACCTGGGACCCTTGGTTTTCTGGAGACACTGGGATTTAGAACAAAGATGGTAAGTGCCTGAACAAGCCCGGAGGCAGTGCTGACTGTGGCCTCAGGTCTTCAGGGTGACTCCGAGAGTGTTCAGGGAGCTGCATGGAGGAGCCAGAAGGTCTAGGGGGGAGCCGCTGCCAAGCATACCAGTGAGGAGAGCCTTGATGAGGTCCCGCTGTGGGCTTTGAGGCCGGACACTTTCCTTATGTTTTAAGCTGTTTCTTCTCTTTATAGCACGGGCCAGATAAGAGCTGGTGCTGACAGAGCAGCTCTGTCACACTCAGCATACCAGTACCACCACTGTCAGAAAAAGCAGATTTATCGGGCTGCTCCAGCCTCCACTCTTGAACACTATTCACATAACTCTAGGCCTTCTTGCCATGCCAAAAAAAATGGCCATGCTGAGTAAATTGGAGCCTTTATGTTTAACCAGCCAGAGTCACTCCTCACCTTGTAGTCGAAATCTGTATGAATGGAACATCAATCTTGTACAAACGTTGCAAGAAAGTGTAGGATCCATTTACATTTTGACCAGCCCTGTCTGGGGTTGTAGATGGGCTCTTCCTTCTGTGGAGCTCTGGCTAGTCTCCGGTTCTCCCTGGGCTTTGCTCTCTTCGCTTATCAAGTCTCCTGTGTTGACCGTTGGACTTTTTTAGGGCCTAACCCAGGCCAGGGGCTTATGAAGATGTGCTGGTTTATGTGTGTGGTTATCCATGGCCTGCCTTTATGGAGACTGTCCTTTCTACCCTGCCGCCTTCCACCCTTGCCCCCGGGTCCTCTCACAGGTGCGGCTGAGACTGGCTGCCTTTCGCCCTGGAGGGGGGCTCCTGGGAGGAAGACCGGGATCTGGGAATAAAGGTTAGGCTGTGTTCTACCTCGTTTGCCCAGTTACTTTCTCAGCGGCCTGAAGAGCAATAGAAGCCCTTGTGTGGAGAGTTTCTGTGTTCCGTTGAAACCAGTCACCTGGCACCCGGCCGGGCCATCTCCATCACTGCCCGGAGCAAGGTGGCAATTCAGGTTTAAGAACAGGTATTTCAAGGGATTTGCCTGTGCCTGCTAACTGCCTCTTGAGGCAGGGTGATAGGGCATGAAATTCTTTATGGGTTTTAGAAAATTGAAGATCAGGAAGTGGAGCAGGCTGGGGGCTTTTGGGCTCAGGGGTCAAGGGCAGCAGTTTAAGTCAGAGGGCTGTGCATTCTCCAGATGAGTGTGGCGGTCTGACGTTGGCTAGGCGGCCTTCCTTGGGTGAGGGTGACCTGGAGTGGTAGGAAGAGATCAGAAGGGTAGTGGCTTCGGGAACACGGGAGTTGACTGTTGTGGGTACAACATTTACCCTTTCTGGGCCTTTCTTCACCCGTGGTTTGATGTGACAAAACACAGCCTGCCCTGCTGGGTGCTTAGGAAGATTGAATGAAATAGCCCAAGGACCTAACTCTTCTTCCTTTGCTCAAAAAGTGCTGAACCGGAAGATCTGCCATTTGCAAGCTGGGTGAGTTTGATTAGAAATTATCAGATTTGAATTCCTCACTATTCAGGAGGCATTACTCTGATTAATTTCTTTTCTCAATGTATTGAGTGTTTTTTTGTTTTTAATTTAGTGATCCAGTAATATCCTATAAGCCGAATCTTCATTTCCTTATCTGTAACACAGGAGTAAAAATATCTGCACTGCCTACCTCAGTGGGTACCTGGCAGGGACAAATTGATGATAAATATGACCACACTTAAAGCGTCACGTAAATGCAGGAAATGGTGCTGATGTTGCTATGGTTGATAGCTATTTTTGGCAAAAAGGGTAGCATCCATAATAGTGAAGAAAGGTTGGGGAGCTCCCTCTAGGTCTGATCAAATGACAGCTATATTTTTGTCCACCTTGAAAAACTGTCTTTCTTCTAATATTAGAATGTAAAACTTGTCTTAGTGCCCACACCTTCCAGCTCAGGATTCATTTGCCCAAGACTCTGTGCTTGCTTAAGCTAGTACAGGTTGGGTGTGGGGAGCCCAGGAGTTGCCATTAAGGTTGTGCACTAAATACGAAGTACTCGCTAGATGCTGCTCCAGGCATGCAGATTTGCTTTTTGTCCGCGTCTACCAGAGAGTCACCAGGCTGACTTTGTATTAGGACCAAAGACAGGTATTGCCACTCAGAAATTTGGCCCTGGGCCTAAGGGGAGGGAGGGAGGGTGGGGCAGGGGAGAGGGAGTAGCAATAGATGCTGCTGTTTTTCTGATGGCTTGTCTTTAGGGGATTCTGATCATGGGCAGAAGCTGCCAGGCCCACAGACTCCTAAGGGAAGGGGATAGCAGGTTATCATGCAGAGACCATCAAATTTAGAAATAGAAGATCTGGATTCGTGTCCCAGTCTTATCACTTATTGACGAAGTTATCTTGTGCAAGTCACTTAACCTCTGTGAGCTGTTTCCTTATTCATAAAACAGGGGTTGACGGTGTTAACAGCTGTGTAAGAAAAGGCTTTGTAGAGGTAATAGTGGATAGGAATTATTGTTATTCTCATTATGAGCAAAGCATTTCTTTTTTCTTCTCCATGTGGAAATGATGCAAGCTTAGGTTAGAGCTTGTGTTTTAAAATTCCCTGGTGAATGGAGAGGACTCTAAAAGAAGCTGGGTCAGAGTTCCCGTTGTGGCTCAGTGGTTAACGAATCTGACTAGGAACTGTGAGGTTGCGGGTTTGATCCCTGGCCTCACTCAGTGGGTTAAGGATCTGGCATTGCCGTGAGCTGTGGTGTAGTTTGCAGACGTGGCTCAGATGCCACATTGCTGTGGCTGTGGTGTAGGCCGGTGGCTACAGCTCCGATTAGACCCCTAGACTGGGAACTTCCATATGCCGAGGGTGCGACCCTAAAAGGACAAAAGAAAAAAAAAATAATAATAATAAAATAAAAGCTGGGTATAAATAAAGCCTAACCCATGAACATGGCGCAAGGATTTCTGAAATAGATATTTAGGGGTTTGCTTCTCATGCTTATCAAGATGCATATGCCTTAACTCTCTTTTTTGTAAAGAGCAGCTTGCTGCCTGCTAGATGAGGTCATAGGATTCCAAGGGCTTTGGCTGGAACCAGGAGCTGGCAATTCAGAGACTGGCCGTGGTTGGGAGGGGTGAGAGGGCGCTGGAGATGGTGTAGAGTCACGGGCCGGGGAGCGGCCTGGCCTGATGGCTCTGCCTGCTTTACGTATGGCTTATTAGGATTCATCCTGCTCAGACCTTGGTGCCAGCTTTCCCCAGACACCAGAACACAGGATAGTCTGACCAGGCCCCAGAGCAGAGTAAGACCAACTTTGTAGGTCTGGCGATGTTTTCCTTTTTAATAAATTTTATGCTATGCTTATTTAAATTTACTAATATCCGAATTGAGTCAGGGCTCAATTTGGAGATGGATCTAATGTCTTAACACTCTCAAGCTAAGATGATGTATCGACTCTGACAGTAAAAGCGTTTTAACCTTCTGTATTAGGAGCCTTAAAAAATGACCATGCCCTTTGATTGAATAATTTTACTTCTGGGACTTTAACCCAAGGAAATCATTTGAGCTGTAGAAAAAGCCTATATATGCAGAGAGATATTTTTTATAAAGGGGGGGGGTGGGGTAGGAGAAGCATCTGAAATGTCCAGCATTAGAAGAATGTAAATCTTTCTAGGATGTAAGCACCATGGGGTAAGGGCTTTTTTGTTCACTCCACATCTCTAGCGCCTGGAGCAGTACCTGGCATGCAGATAGCCAGTGAACATTTTTTGGACAGTTAAGTGAAAAAAAAATTTACATCTGTGTGATAGGACTATTACTTGCCTATTTCAAAGGAAGAAGTTTTAATAACAGGAAATTTTCTATGTTAATAGGATGTGAAAAAAGCAGGATACAGATTTCTTTCTTTCTTTTTTTTTTTTTTGTCTTTTGTCTTTTTAGGGCCATACTCACTGCATGTGGAGGTTCCCAGGCTAGGGGTCTAATCAGAGCAACAGCTGCCGGCCGTGGCCACAGCTGCAGCAACTTGGGATCTGAGCCATGTCTGCGACTTGCAGCACAGCTCACAGCAATGCTGGATCTTTAACCTACTGAGCGAGTCCAGGGATCGAACCCGCAATCTCATGGTTCCTAGTTGGATTCATTTCCTCTGTGCCACGACGGGAACTCCAGGATACATATTTCTAATATAGTAAAATCACATTTTTTTTTAATAGAAGAAGATACCCAGGTATATATTTTCTAGGTGGTGAGATCATGGGTGACTTCTTTCTTTCTATATTTTCTAAAATTTCTAAAATAACTGATTTTGTGATTGAGAAAAACGTTTTGAAATCTTTTTTTCTTTTAAAGAGGTGGTTAGTTGATTCGTGGAGCAGAGCAGCAGCCTCTAGAGCCAGCTCCTCCTTCCTTTCAAAGAACCAGGCGGCCTTTATGAATACACAAAACACCTACACACTTTGGTTGTGTCTGTCAACCCAGAGTGGAAGCTGATCCCACCTCACTTCAAAAGGGTGATAGAAACTGCACAGTGTTGAAATTGTACAGGTCATACTGCAGAGACATGCCCGTACACTTAAATCCCATCACCGAAGTGAAGACATTTTGTAGTTGGGAGAAGAATTTTAAGAAGATAAATTTTTTTCTGGGTGGGTGGTTAATTCTTAGAATTCTTTCTCTGGTTCATGGGTTTTGGAAGCTGTTGAAAATGCTGTCTGCTTTCCTTCATTCCTGTTTTCAGCTTAAGCCATCTTAAAGTAACTTTTGGCTGCTCGAGTCTATTGATTGGAGTAGGTACTTCAATTTATTGGAGTTAAGTCTCTCTAAGATGCAGCGTTCCTTTGGAGCTGCGTCCTAGAATCGAAATCTCCACAGCTTCCGTGGGCTTTGGCACCTGAGCTGGAAGTTTTTGGTTTTTAAATGCAGCTGGCTTCTGACAGATGAAGTGCCTCTCAGAAGAAAGGCCCTCGCTCTCACCCTGGGAGGGACCTGAGATGGTCCCGGGTCCTCAGACATTCCTGACCTGCTGTTGTGTCTGTGGTGAGCCTTCCCGTTCACATGACCTCTCATCCGTCTCTCTCTCTCTCTTTTTAGCCATAACCAGCAGACCACAGCCTTCAGGCATCCTGTGAGCGGGCAGTTTTCTCCAGAAAACAGTGAATTTATTCTTCAAGAAGAGTAAGTACATTTACGTAGTCTCCTTTTTCAGGCAGAGCATGAGGAGCGTAAAGGCATTTGCTCAAAACAAAGCTTGCTGGACAGTTTTCTCTCTTGGACCGAGGGGCTTGGAGCGTGGGTTGTTTGGTTCAAAGTGAAACGGGAGAATCTTGTTTTTTCACTTTCTAGACTTCTCAGCAGGTAGCTGTGGAAGGGGTGGTGATGTGGGGTTGTGCTGCGATGGGTCTTGTCGGGGCCTCTTCACAGCTCCCTTTCTCCTGAATGAGCCCTTTCCCCTCAAGCATCATCTAACGCTCCAGCTGCGCTCATCTGCCGTGAACGTACCCTAAACACAGCCTCAGATGGAGCAGATCCAGCCTCCCAGGGGAGCCTCCAATGGGAATCCAAAGCCAGGGCTTAGAAAAGAGCAGGGCTGGTGACACCCACTGTTCCTGAACACTTTGAGTTCTTTCTGCTTGCTTTTCCCAGCGTGAGAACTTTCTTACCCCTCAATCCCATCTCAGCAGGGCCTCTGGGGTGCTCAGAGGCAGGTTCTACCACCCAGGGCTTGTCTGTTTCAAAATGCAAGTACCACCCACTCAGGATGTGTTCTCCCAAAAATGAAGGCAGAGAAACGTGTGCGAGTATCTGTGTTCCCCTCTGATCATTTGAGGCAGTTCTGTCTGAGAAACTCATGGAGGCATTGGCTTTGAGGGTGGTTTGTTCTTCTTTCTTCGAATTATTTTTTTTCTCTTCAGTCATCTAGATAGGTTCAAATATAATCTTTTTTTTTGTCTTTTTTTTTGCTTTATCTAGGGCCGCACCCGCGGCACATGGAGGTTCCCAGGCTAGGGGTCTAACAGGAGCTGTAGCCGCCAGCCTTCGCCACAGCCACAGCAACACGGGATCCGAGCCGCGTCTGCAACCTACACCACAGCTCACGGCAACGCCGGATCCTTAACCCACTGAGCAAGGCCAGGGATCGAACCCACAACCTCATGGTTCCTAGTTGGATTCGCTAACCACTGAGCCACAACAGGAACTCTGGTTCAAATATAATCTTAGTTTATCCGTATCTATATTTTTACAGCATTTCCCTCTCTCAGTACTTATGCTTTTAAATTCAATACAGAAAATTTCAAAATTACAAAAGTAGAGGGATGCAGTAATGAGTCCTTCACTCATCTTCAACAGCTTCCAAAATGTGGCTGATTTTATTTCATTTGTACCCTCCTCCTCACCCCCCAGATTATTTTGAAACAAATTTCAAACGTATCATTTCACCTCAGCAGTACTTTCAGCTTAGAATCATTTATCCTACGGAACTTTTAAGACTAGAAATCTATAATTATGGCCATCCTGGCATTCCTTGCGTGTTTACTCTGTGCCGGGGATTTCATGTGCATCTCGTTTCGTACGATAATCCTGAGAGGCAGACCAACATCACCGTTTTAGAGACAAAGATACTGAGACCCACAGAAGTCACGTCACTTGCCTGAGGTTGCCTGGCTAGAAGCAGAAAAGCCAGGATGTCATCCCAGATTGACCTCTTTAGTCAGGCCCAAGCCTTGCCCTAGTCAGAAGCTTTTTGCTCAATTATTTGGATGCTGTTGGCTCACAGGACATGACAGCCAGACTGTGGGGTTGGGGAGTGGCATGGGGTCTGACTTTGAAAGCATTAATACTATTAAAGAGAAAGCGGAAGGTAAATGTTGTCTTGTGTCCTGTATCAAAAATAATTGCTGTGTGGCGTTCCCGTCATGCAGTGGTTAACGAATCCAACTAGGAACCATGAGGTTGCGGGTTCGATCCCTGGCACCACTCAGTGGATTAAGGATCTGGCGTTGCCGTGAGCTGTGGTGTAGGTCGCAGGCGTGGCTCGGATCCCGCGTTGCTGTGGCTGTGGCGAAGGCCGGTGGCTACAGCTCCTGTTAGACCCCTAGCCTGGGAAGCTCCATATGCCGTGGGCGCGGCCCTAAAACTGTTGAGGAGGGAGGGGGAGCATGGAGATCTATACTAATCAGAGCGCAAAATGAAGAGCGCCAGCTGGATTCTGGAGATACTTGGGGAGTAAAATTGAAGGACTTGGTGATTGATCGGCTGTGATAGGGACAGAAGAGTGGGGAGACTTTCTTAAAGTGTCTGGCCCTCACCGGAGGAAGGGAGGGATTTAGATAAGTGAAGCTAAGTGTGCTCGTGTATGAGGGGCCCTCACAGCTGAGGGAAGTGTGACCAGCCTCGGCGAGAAGGCTGACATGTACTGGAGGTTTTCGAAGGAGTGTGTGGAGATAAGGTTGGAGAGGGAGGTTGCAGCCAATTATCCAAAGTGCTTTTTCCTGAAATAGACCTGGCCTCTCCTCCAGGCAGATCCTGAGGGAGCTCTGGAGGGTGAGTGAGGCCTGACTTCTCTTCACAGAAACCACTTTTTTAAAGTGTGCCAGCGAATATGATTTCTGTTGTGTTCCCTTAGAAGAGCTTAATTTTGTTGTGTAGAGTGTTTTGTGGTGAGAAAAAAAAAAAAACAGGGCTGAGATGACCGTTTGCATCCTTATGTCAGCTCTCCGATTAATGTATTGGGTGGAAAAAGGAAAACTGGCTCTTTTCTTTTCCTTCTCCAGAACGGGTCTGTTAAGGTCACGTTACTCCTTTTGCTAGAGCCTCCACCCCGGTTCCTTAGAGTGAATCCTTCTAGGGTGGTGGTTCTCAAAGTGTGGTCTCTGAACCAGCATCCCTGACAACTTGCTAGAGACGCAAATTCTCAAGCCCTACAGCATCAGAGACTCTGGAGATAGGACCCCATAAACTGTGTTTTAAGAAGCCTTCAGGTGATTGTGATTCTGGAAGAAGTTTTGAGAACCACTAACTTAGACACCCTGTTGTTCCTATCCTTTCAAAATTACTCCCAGATTCTTCTGTTCATCCTTAAGTCTCCTCCAGAGAAGCCATGGTTTTCTGGTATGCAGTAGCAATCTTAGATGCATTGTAGTCAGATGATCTTGGGATTCTTTCTCCTATGGAAGGGAAAAAAAAAAAAAAAGCAGTCACCACAGTGACTTCCTTTAGAACATTACCGATTTGAACAGAAAATGCATGTCCCCCACTGCTGTCAGGTGGGGCTCACCTGAGCTGCTTGGTGTACCATCTGAATGCTCACCAAAAGATGGTTGCCCGTCTTAGAGAAGATGAAATAATGTGAAAGCTATGATCTGGTGGATCCAGGGGATATGAACTCTGGGTGTTGTAGTTTCTGAGCCAGTAATACAGAATCAGTCACAGGGGTTCCGTTGTGGCACACTGGAAACAAATTCGACTAGTATCCATGAGGATGTGTGTTCAATCCCTGGCGTCGCTTGGTGGGTCCGGGATCTGGCGTTGCCATGAGCTGTGGTGTAGGTCATAGACAAGGCTTGGGTCCTGCGTTGCTGTGGCTGTAGTGTAGGCCAGCAGCTGTAGCTTCAATTCAAACCCTAGCCTCGGAACTTTCATATGCTGCAGATGCAACCCTAAAAAGCAAAAATAAAATATATATGTATAATATAAATATTATATATAATTACATATAAATCATATAATTATATAATATAAATATTATATAGTGCTATATAATATTTATAAAATGTATTTTTATATAAATATATTTGTATAAATATTTTATGTATATAGTATCAGTCAGGGTGGCCTAGGTTCTGCTGTGGTTACAACAATGACAGAATCTCAGTGACTTGAAACAGTTTAGGTTTATTTCTCACTTTCCCTCCATGTCCATCACAGGTCACCTGAGGGGTTCAGCTCTGTCACACTTACTGAGGGACACTCCATCTCTGTGCTTCCATGATTGCCCAAAGGCAAGGAAAAGGAAACTTGGTGAATTCTGCACTGGTGCTTTCGCTCACATTTCATTGGCTAAAACAAGTCACATGACCTCTCCTATCTCCAGGGGGCCTGCTTTTCTACCAGGCGTCTGGGAAGAGAATCAGAAATGTTTGTTGGTCAGCACTAATGACTACACTTAATAACCCACAAGTGTAGATTTATTAAGGGTAGCAGGGCTTTTGGGGACGTCAGTGATGGGCTCTTTTACTGCATGATTAGTGTTTGCTTCGCAGTTCACCTTTTCTGTGAGGCTATCTAACCTTTGTCAGATGGCTGTCAGTCAGCAGGTCCCGCACCTTTGCCCCCAAGAGAGACCCTTGCACACCCAAACCAGCAGGCTTGTGGAAATCCCTCTTGGAAGAGCTAATATAAGCCAAGGCTGTATTATCAAAAATATACTGTGTAGAGAAAGGAGGAGAGTAGTTCTTGTGTATCATGGTGTTTGTGGACTGCTTCATTAATTCATTCCAAGTTTATGGAGCCCTCAGGACATGCCAAGCCCCAAACACTCTGATCTGGGTATTAAATTTCAAGAGGGATGTTGAGAAATTGAGATTCTCCTGACAAGGGGGACATTGTGGTGAAGGGTCTTGAAACCATGTCCTGTGAACAGTCATGTTTAGTCTGTAGGAGAAAAGATGAAGAAGGATGTGCTCTCAGTCTTTAAGAAGGGTTGGCAGGTGTAAGTGGGGTACATTTGTCACGTGGCTGCCAAAGGCAGGCATGAGATCATTGAATAAAAGTTAAAGGCAGGCAAATCTCAGCTCAGTCTGTAATTTCCTAGGAAAGCAATTTTCTAGCATCTCTTGTTTCAGGATCTAGAATTTCATCTTTGACATTAAATGAAATAAATTTATTTCTTAGAAGAAGAGTTGTTTTTTTTTCCATTAATAATAATAACATTCTTATTTTTATAGCTAATACTTAGAGCCCTTGTGATTTATCATGAGGTACTTTTCTAAGAGGTTTCCTTATATTAATTTGCACAACAGTCCTATGGGGAAGATACCATTGTTAAAATGGATACTGAGGCTCTGTGAGGTTGAGTCTTGCCATGGAGTTCCCATCGTGGCGCAGCAGTTAATGAATCCGACTGGGAACCATGAGGTTGCAGGTTCG
>PVHT021183666.1:29485108-29505782 GCA_004024745.2 Catagonus wagneri
AAGGTGCCAAGCTTCCCTGCTAGTCTTTCTCCAAAAGACGTTCTCAAGCCTTTTTACAGGGCCCCGGTTACAGTGATTGGGTCATTTAGTCTCTTCTTCTGAAGGCCTCTCTCCTGATTCTCAGTGATTTTCTTGAACTGGGAGCTTGTGGTTTAAAGAGCCGCACCCAGGGCCCCTTCTCAAGGTGTAAGCCTTGGCACAGAGGACGCCCTGGCTGTGGTTTTGGTGGCTGGTGCCGTGCACAGGAGCCTTTTCTCCTCAGTGCTGGGATGCCCAGGAAGCTGCTGACAGACGCCTCTGCAGCTCTCGGGGAAGAGGAGAGAAGCATTCCGGAGCTGTGACGCCGGCAGCTGACTGACAGCAGGCTGTGTACACTGATCCCCAGGCTCTGTCAAGTATTTGATGTTAAGGTGGGGCCTAGTTGAGAGAGTATGCGCTCTGAAGTTCAGAAGCCTGCTCTTGTGCTCCGAAGCCGGCTGCAAGGCCCTCAAGATTGCCTCGGAGTTCACTAACCAGGGCAGAGGACCTTCGCCTGGCCTGCCTCTGGGGGCATCCTTGCTCCTCCTGCTGGGGTCTGAGCAGCCCTTCATTTTCTCACTGGACTGTGTAGAAAAGAACCACCCTTGGAATTGCCTGGAATTTCATGAGTAGTGTTTGGAGGATTCGACTTATAAAAGCCATCTGGCTGAAGGTAAGAGTTACCTTCCTGATCTTTGACCTCTTTGAGGGATCATCTTGCAGCTTGCAGGGCTGGACTCTCCGAGGCACATGCTGATTACGGGCCTGGGGGTGGAGTAGCTCCTGCTGCTAGAGATGGCTGTCTCGCCTTCCTCTGGCAGTTTCAAGTTGGTGAAAGCTCACCGTGAGGGATTAAGAGCACAGGACGGCAGCAGGGGTGTGCTACAACTCTGAGCTTGGAGAAGCAGTCCGTCCTCCTGAAGCTTATCTGCTGAGCCCGGGGCTGAGGCCGATGTGTTACTGTGTGTGGCTGATAGAGCAGCACCTTGTCTTTCCTGAAGGGCAGTCTTGGGCTGGCTTTGCCTGTTGCATTTGGTTGCTATGACAGCAGAAAAAAAAAAAAGCGGAAAAATGGGAACACCTGACAAGCAGATCCGGAAACTTGACTGTTCAGTTTTCCTTCCTGGTCTAGGAGATGGTGTTTGTGTCGGTCACAGGTAGGGGAAGAGGCGGTGACGGTGTCCTTAGTTCATTCAGACACGTGGGTGTTGACTTGGCTTTTGATGTTGATGTTTAAAGGGCACTGGCACTGCAGATGCAGTTGTTGCCACACGGCAACCACATCGCTGGCTGTCTGTGCTGAGGAAGACACTGCAGTGGTGGCTTTGCTGTGTGGAAGGGAAGCTGCTGCTTGCAAACAGTCATTTTGTCTTCCTGTGACTTCCCTCCTTGTCCTCTTCTTTTCCCTCCCCCTAGTCTTGGAAGTGCCCGGCTCGCCATTAGAAAGGGCTATTTTCTAATGAGCAAAGTGGCTGCCTCCTAATCCAGGAGGAGCAGATATGCTGGAAGAGGGCTTGCCAAAGGCTGAGGTTAGAATTGTAGCATCTCTGAAACAGCAAAACAGAGGTGAAGCGGACAGTAGAGGTAAGGTCCGGTTCTCACTAGGGAGACATGGAGCCTGCACAGAGGAAGAGACTGGACGAGGCTCAGACGGCAGAGCTGGACGCGGGCCAAGTACCGGGCAGTGCTTGGGTTTGAAGATGGGAGAGGGGAGGCTTACGGGGTTGTTTTGGTGCCAGATGAGGGGTGCTGTTGGGTGGGTTTCCAGTTCCCGAGGTGGTGTGGGGTTGGGGCGGGGGAACTGGAGCCAATGTTCCAGGGAGGAGTTGGAGATGAAGGAACACAGAAAGCCATAGCTGAGTAATGAGGCCACAGTTGCTGAATGGAAACCCGTGTCAGACAGCCGCCCCCAGGGTGTTGGGAGTGTACAGGGAGCGTTGGCGGTCTGTCTGTGTGTCTCTTTCTCTGGGAAGAGGGGGTGTGGAGGTGTCTGCCAGTTTGGGACAAGAACTTTGTTTTATTTTCACTTTTCATTGTGTATGGCTTTCCCCAAACCCCTCAGGTGGTGGGTGTGAGCACCTTGAGAAATGCCGGTTGTGCTGGTTGTTTGTGAGTGTGCCTCTTCTCGTGTACCCGATAATTTTAGCTGTGCTCCACATAGAATCCTTGAGGATAGAGCGTGAATCGGAGGGCCTGTTTTTCTAGGAATTAATGGAACAGAGATGTCATCTAATGATGTCTTCTCCGTAAGAGGTTCCTTATTCCCCATGAGTTTCTAACCTCCCGTCTTAGCCTCTTGACATAATCTTTCTTCTGGGGAAAGACTGGGAGGCCAGTCCTTCAGGCACAGGATCATTACACGTTAAAGAAGCCCCAAAGAAGGTGTTTGTAGGACTGTTTATAGCCAGCGATTGCTGTTTAGAAGGTAATCGTTTAGTACCTTGAGCTTTCTGGGGAGAAGTTCCATGGAAATAAAAGTAAAGTATACCTGGGATTTAAATTCAGGAGTCTCCACTGGTAAGAGTCACAAGACAGTGCTTTTAATTGAGTGCAGTGCTTTATGGTTTTCAAAGCGCCACTTCAGTCCACACAGCCACCTTGTGAGATGAGAGTTCTTTCCACCCCCATTTTGCAAAAAATGGAAACTGAGGCCCAGAGTAGCTCGTGGAGGAGTCAGTAAGCTGCAGAACATGATCTTCCCACCCCAAAGGGTCTTCTTGGTTTGGGAGCTGGTCTTGGGGCTGAGAAAAACAAAAGCCCTTTTCTGCCAGACCTTAAGACTTGCCGTGGAATGGTGTCTGTGTGGCAGAGGCCAGATTCTGGAGTCCAGGTCCCATCCTGGGGACGTCATTAATGGATCTGAGTCTCAGTTGCCTCTTTGGCAGGATGGAGAAGGTAAAACTGGCTCTGCAGGGTTAAGGGAGATAGTGCAGGCAAAGTGCCTGACACGTTAGGTGGTGAGCAGGTGTAGCTCGGTCTGTCTGCTTGCTTGACCTTGTGTGCCTGTCCCTAAGGGTTGGCGGTACTTGGCCTGGTGACCTACCTACTACAACAGCGGCAGGGTCTTACTGCGATGCCACTCGTCTGCTCCAGTTCATGGTGTTGTCTGAGAGGGATCCGAGGAGCCCTTTAGCCAAACTCACCTAAATTCAGACCCAACAGAAAGTAATGGCTTCTCATTTTATTTATTTATTTATTTAGTATTATTTTTTTTTTTTGTCTTTTTGCCTTTTCTAGGGCCACACTCGTGGCATATGGAGGTTCCCAGGCTAGGGGTCTAACAGGAGCTGTAGCTGCGGGCCTTCGCCACAGCCACAGCAACGCGGGGTCCAAGCCACGTCTGCGACCTACACCACAGCTCACGGCAACGCCGGATCTTTAACCCACTGAGCAAGGCCAGGGATCGAACCCGCAACCTCATGGTTCTTAGTCGGATTCGTTAACCACTGAGCCACGACGGGAACTTCAGGCTTCTCATTTTTATAACTTTTCTTTCTTACCGTATCTGTCAGTGTTATATACATTTGCTCCTGGATATGCAGGAAGCAGAAGCAGCTCCTTTAGTGGCCGGATAAATTGAGGGAGAGAGAAGGTGACTTCTGCCCAGGCTTACCTGACACATCCTTGAGGAAGTTCAGAGTAGAATGAAGACACTTTTCCTCCTGGGCTTCTCCAGACTGATTTTTGTCTGGTTCGAACTTCTTTTGTTCTTTTCAGATGGGAGGCAGTTGAGTGGCTCACTGTTTTGAACTTCAGCCCACACCCCTCGAGCAAAATAATCAGCATTCATGTAGCCCAAGTCAAGGAAAGAGAAGTCTTTGTTCAGATCATCCCACTGTACTTTGGGAATCCAGATAGCGCAGAAACCCGGCAAACAGGCTTTTAAGTTAATAGATTTTATTTAATGACACTCAGAGCCTGCCTTCCCATAGCGTGTGCAGGTTTTTTGTCTCCTCTCCCGGGATCTGTGTGACTCATGTGCCTGAGGGCATGCAGTTGGGAACCAAACCACCTTCCCAGCTGCTCGGCTCAGGGGCGCGGGCCTTTCTCTGGGGGAGGGGCCCATTCTTGAGTGAAACCTGTCAGGAGTAGAACTCAGTCTGAGATGCTGAGGACAGGTCAGTGTCTGTCCTGCCCGACTCTAGGGGGAGTGTGTCTGTAAGTTGTGACTGGTCTAAGCACATGAGTGTCAGAACGCCCACATCCACGGGCGTGATGATCCCCTCAGAGTTGTTTCCTCAGGACACTACACACTTGCACCATGGATGTTCCCATCGCTCAAAACAGTGTGGCAAATAACCTCTAGAAGTTTCTGTGGGAGCCAGTTTTTCGACCAAGTGAGACAATCGGGTCTTTTTTGTTTTTGTTTTTCTTTTTAGGGCTGAACCTGTGGCAAATGGAAGTTCGCGGGCTAGGGGTTGAATCAGAGCTGCAGCCACTGACCTACGTCACAGCCACAGCAATGCCAGATCTGAGCTGCCTCTGCAGCCTACATTTCGGGTGGGAATGCCAGATCCTTAACCCACTGAACGAGGCCAGGGATTGAATCCACATCCTTGTAGGCACTGATATCCTCTCACTGTGTTGGTTCTTTTTTTTTGCTTTTTTTTGCTTTTTAAGGCCACACCCGAGACATATGGAGGTTCCCAGGCTAGGGGGTCGAATCAGAGCTACAATTGCTTGCCTACACCACAGCCACAACAATGTGGGATCTGAGCCATGTCTGTGACCCGCACCACAGCTCACGGCAATACTAGATCCTTAACCCGCTAAGCAAGGCCAGGGATCGAACCCACATCCTCATGGATAGTAGTTGGATTCGTTTCCACTGTGCCACAACAGGAACTCCCTATGTTGGGTTCTTAACCCACTGAGCCACAGTGGGAGGTCCAAGACAATTGTTTTTGAGACTTTTTTTTTTTAATATCCTCACTTTTGGATTCCAAATGGTGTTCCAGGCATGACCCCCATCTTGTTCTTGTTTTTGTTTTATTTTTTAAAGCTAGTTGAAATTCCAGTTAACTTCTAGTGATTTCTAAAAGTCATAGCATCATAGTCACCCTTGGAGGACCTAAGAGACCCTTCCTCATGCTGAAGAGATTCAGAGTAACATCCTCTGAAGGCAGACCTTGTTACCTGGCTGAGTGGGTGGCTGCGTGCACCTTGTTCTCTCAGAGCCAGGTCAGGGACTGCCAGGTGATGGTCGCGTCTTTTGCTTGAGTGGGGAACCCTGGTGAAGCCATGCCCTCAGTTTGTAGAGATGACATAGTCCTCTCCCTGGGGCAGATTTAGTTTGGACTTTAGTCCCATCTCCTAATAAGCCAGCGTTCTCTGGCTTTGGCTGAGCAGAGGTCTCTGTAGTCATGGGAAAATGGAGTTGTCTTCATGTGTTCTCCCTGCTGTCCCCCTCCCCCCACTGTCCCTCACTGATGATCAGTGTTGGGGCCACATCAGTTCTTTTCCAGCTGAAATCTGTTCCTACCTCCCTCTCCAGGTGGCGGTCACACCTTCTTGCCTCATCCACCCAAGGCTGCAGGGCAGTCATCTTTCTTCCTGTACTTTTGGCTGGAAGAGATCCCTGGCCAGTCAGCATCTGAGAAGCTAGTGTGGGGAGGGGACATGGGGTTAGAATGCAGGAGGGTGATTAAAAGTAAGAGCTCAAGATCGTAAGATGCAAAAGTGGCCGTCTATCCCGGATTTCCTGGACCAACTGTAAATCCAGAGAGTCTCTTCTTTGTCCCATAGAGGAGCAATCTAGTGGATGGAATATGATGCAGTCATTTAAAATGGCATGGATGAAATTAGAAGAAAGGAGAAAATGTCTGTGTTTACAATGAATTTTAAAAATCAAGATGCAGAATCGTAAACATAGTATGATCACAATTATACAAAAACAAAAAAGCACCCATCTCACCCCCTTACCCCCTGAAAATAAACCCAGGTATATAGAAAAGAGTGATAGTAAATATACCAAGTATTGAAAACTGTTTACCAGAACTATCGTGATTTTTTTTCTTTCCTTTTAGCTTTTTTTCTTATATTTCCTAACTATTCTATAGTAACCCTCTATCAGTTTCGTAACTGGAAGCCAATTAAACAGGTGTAATCCCAAAGAAAGCTTTTGTATCATTGGACTTTGTGTCCTGAATTTTGGCTTAGAGATACAGCTCCATAACTGAGACGGCCTGAGAACTCGTCTTCCCTGTCTCAGCCTCTGGAAATCTGAAAAGTCAGGCAAGACCAGGTTCTAGGAAGACGTTTTGGGCATAGTTCTGCCTGGAGGCAGGGGCTGGACAAGGCAGCCTCTCAAAGCCCCTTCCCACCCCCGGTTAGCCATTATCTCTCTGCTGCACACAGCCTCTGCCAGCAGTGAGCGGGCTCTAAGTGTGGTGACATTCTCTGAGGGGGAGCAGTAACAAAAGTCTGGCTGGGATGGAGCCCGGGGGCGGGGACTCTGGAGTGAGTGCCTGAGCTGATAAGGAGCCAGTGATCTTTCTGCCTGGTGGGACTTGCACTTCCAGCTGCCAACCATCCAGCAGGGCCCAGCCCCCTGGGAAGCTGGTGCCCGCTGCAGCGGTCCTGCTGCTGGCACAGCCTAGAGAGCACGGTGGTCACGGCTACTTCTACAAAGAACTTCCCTAATGGTACAGGGTGTCAGGGCTCTGTCCTGGGTCGGGGGAAGGATCTCTTATCCTTGGAGCAGCAGTGGTTTTGAAGGAAGCAGCGTATCTCCAAGGTGGAAACCAGGACTTTCCCCCATAGCGCCTCTGTCAAAGTGACCCTGGCGAACGGACATCCAGAGTGCGTCTTCCTCGGCTGTCTTGCCTGGATCCTCCAGCTCCATCTCCTCAGGGACCTGGCCCGGGTCTCCAAGTCAGATTCTCTCCACTTCTCAGGCAAAAAGCCTCAGCTTACTGCAGCCCCCTGGATCCTGTTGTCCACGAGAGCAGCGACTCCCCAGCCATACCATGCTGAGTCTTAGACTTTGAGAAAGGCTTACAGATCCTGGAGTTGGCGGCAGGGTCTGGGAATCAAGCACCAAGCTGATCGAAGATAGGGACTGGATTTGTGGGGAGTCCTTTGTTGCTGCTGCTGCTGCTGCTGCTTTGAAAAACTCTGGCAAATGCTGGGGCTCTGTGGAGGCAGGTGAGAAGGGTTCTTGCCGATGTCTCTTAAGTGCCGTACCAAGATCTTCCCAGGGTTCAGGCCCTCCCAGGCCAGGTGGAGCTTCTTGGTAGAAAGTGTGATGTCACTGGATACTGATGGGGATGATACTGATGAAATCAAGGGATTTCTCACTGGGGACCCAGGCATGCTTCCTTTCTTCCTGCTCTCCAGGCATGGCACAAGGAGTTAATATCTCCAGTGGCTCTATTTTGGGGCTAATGGAGTGTTCCTAGAATAGGACTCTTTGTTGAGTAGTCTATTTCGGGAGGCAAGCCCCACTGGCATTTATGTAAGCGATTCTCTCTGTGTATCTGGGGGTGTGGATGTGTGCACCAGTGACTTCTTGTTACTAATTATACACGGCTTCTTTGGGGAGCCAGGGAAATGGAGGTGTGTATGTGTAAGGAATATGGATTGCCCTTGCTCTGAAGAGCAGCATGACCGCCGTGTGTGCCCATCTGACGGGGCGTTTGCCGCAGAGCTCCGAGTAAGAGTACAGTAACTGGGGACCTTGGGATGGCAGGCAGCAGTGACAGCCTTGACCCCTTCGTGGAGTGTCAGGATCTGGAGATTGCCCAGCCATCATGCTCTCGATTCCCTGAAGCAGGTGGGTAGTCTGGACCTCGAGGCCCTCCAGCGGAAGTCTGGAATTAGGTGGTCCCCAGAAGATCAGTTCTGGGTTCTTTAAGTCCCGTCAACCAGTTCTAACCCGAAATAAATCTGAAATTCCACTTCCCGCTGCAGCCTGACCACTTAGTGACTGGATTTCCCTCTCTCTCTCCACAGGCCAAATCCACATATGTCAAAGCAAGAGAGAAACCAAAGACCGTCCAGCATGGTCAGTGAAACGTCCACGGCTGGGACCACTTCCACCGTGGAGGCCAAGTCTGGCCCCAAGGTGAGCTCCTGGCCACTTGCTCCTAATTTCCTCTCTTCTGTATTTTGCCAGACAACCTTTATAGTGAGAAACCCATTTGACCTTCACCTTCGTTTTGTGAGGGAGACATATAAGAGGCATTCTGCCCAAATGAAAGGTCAGGAAATTGAGACCAGTTGGGTTTATGTCACTTGTCCAAGAAAACAGGTGACTGTTGACAGAGCCAGGACTGACCTCTAGGGCCTGTGACGCGTTCTCCATTTTCCTGGTGTGTCTGGGAGGGCCACGCCTCTGTTCACACTTATGTTAGAGGAGTTTCTGTGCCCAGGTTGTGGAAGCGCTGATTGAGGAGCAGGGAAGAGAGCAACCAGCATTGTGGAGAAGCGCAAGGTCAATATCTGGAAATTGGCAAAAACTGTGAACACAAGTAGCCGAAGAGACACAGAGCATGTTAAGGCTAGCAGCTGCTCGTGAACATTGATTGAAAGCTCCTTTTATGTGTTTTTTTTCTCGGATTTAGACAGGAAGCGTGCTAACTCTTGGACTTGCCATTTAATTAGGATGCTGTGGCCTTGTGCACACTCATTCTCTGTCTTCTTGCTGTTCCTATTTTTTTTTTTTTTGCTTTTTAAGGCCACACCCAGGCTAGGGGTCGAATAGGAGCTGCGCCTGTCGGCCTACACCACAGCCACAGTAACTTGGGATCCAGGCTGTGTCTATGATCTACACCACAGCTCATGGCAATGCCAGATCCCCAACTCACCAAGCAAGGCCAGTGGTCGAACCCGCATCCTCATGGGTACTAGTCAGATTTGTTTCCGCTGCAACACAATGGGAGCCCCTGTTCTTGCTGTTCTTTTTTTTTTTTCCTGCCCTGCAGTGTATACGGAGTCCCAGGGCAGGGATCAAATCCAAGGCAGAGTTGCGACCTTCACCACAGCTGCAGCAATGCTGGATCCCTAAAGCACTGCACCAGGCTGGAGATCAAACCCACATTCTTGCCACTGCAGAGACACCATCAGTCTCATTGTACCGCAGCAGAAACTCCTTTTCTTTTGATGAAGGGGCACCACCGTGGAGGTTAAGGCACAGGGAGCCCTTCTCTCATGCAAGTGCTTCTCTGGGCCTTCCGAAATCCCTCTTGCTGCTAGAGTTCAAGTCTGCTCTTTCCTAGATCATCAAGTCCAGCAATAAAGTCCACAGCTTTGGGAAGAGGGACCAGGCCATTCGGAGGAACCTGAATGTTCCGGTGGTGGTGAGGGGCTGGCTGCACAAGCAGGTGAGGAGACTGAGGAGGGAGGGTGTCTGGGAGATCGCTCTTGCTGATTTCTTTCCATACTCTGACCTGGAACAGGCTCATAATGAGCTTTCTCTTCCTGATTTTGTTTGAGGCCAGTAGGTTCCGCCCACTGTGCTAAGCAATTTGCTGTTCACTTTTGTGAGTGGACAGTCTGCTTAATGGCTGCAGCTTCCTTCCCCAAACACTCTTAACTGCTTTGGTTCCCGGTGCTGGGACCCAGGCCTGAGTGTGGGTGGGTTGGCATGAAGCCAGCCTTATTGCCAGTCCTCTGCCAGCACTTGCCTTCCTGATGTTAAAGAGCCCTTGTTATCATTTGGCTGAAAAAGCCCGTCTTTGCCTTTGCCCCAGTCTAGCGTACATATCTAGGGAACCTGGCATTCCACATCGCCCAAACTCAACTCCTTGTGTCTTCACCCCTTACCTCTGTTTTCCCCCAACCTGCGTTGTCTGGACCTTGTCGACAGTTCCCCATCCTCCCAGGCCCTCCGGTCAGATGCCTCAGCGCCATCACCAGCTCCTCCTCCTCCCACATCCTTCCCACCAGGAAGCCCCATCAGCTCCGTCTCCCCTGAGGCCGCCCTTCATCGCGCTCCTCACTGCCAGTTGTGCTGCCTCTGGCCCTCGGGCCACGGATAAGCTGTGAACTCTCAGGGTCAGAGAACATGTCCCTTTGTCTCCTTCCTTCCCTTCTTGCCATCCAACCCTCTGTCCATTCCTTTACTCAAGTGCCGCCGTGTCCTGAGTGCTCTCACAGCAAGGATGGAGAGGCGTGACATGTGGTCCCTGCACCTGAGGAACCCATGCCGTAGTCTGCAGAGGGAGATGTGGTACACCTCTCACACGTCGTGTCATCACCCAGCACGGTCTCCCACATACCATATCCAAAAAACCCCATAAATTCCGAGAGCAGTCTCGTGAATTTTTACTAAAGGCTTTGTGGGACAACAGAGGAGGGCGTTACCTCACCTACCACACAGAAGAGATCCTGAAAGTCCTTTTGAGGTCTCTCTCTCCCCCCCAGTCCTGCTCCCCATGGCGACTCCCACAGGTCACTGGCCTCTCCTGGCACATACTCTTTTGGCGCCACCCTCTCTTAATGGTGCCCTCTTCCCATCGTCGTCCTCATTTCTCACCTGAGTAATCTAACCCTTTGACCAGATTCCCTTTTGCATCCCTGTTCCCATTAAGCAAAAGGTTGCTCCTTTGAAATGGGGGAGAGAGAAGGGATTATGAATAATTCTTCTTCCCAACCTCCGCCCCCTGGCCCAGGCCCCCTTGGCTGTGCTGTAGCTGTAACCGCCGTCTGTGGTAGGGTGCCGTGGACACAGCAGAGAAAATGCAGTTGTGCTTAGGGGAGTCCTGACGGGCTCCTCAGAGGAAATGACGTTTGAACCAGGTATGGAAGGATGGAGAAGAGCTTTCCAAACAAAGCAAATATCATAGGCCAAGACCTTAGGGATCACATGGTTAGTGCAGAAGGTAAAACCAAGAAATGCATGAACTTACCAAGTTAAATTTGTTTTTAACACTTCGGTAAGTAGAAAGTGAACAAAATTTTTAAAAGTTTAAGCCTTTAAACATTTTTGCAGCAGGAAGACAATTTCAGCCACTGAAAGTAGCTCTGGGAAAAAAAAATAACAACAGCTATCTTTGGAATTTTCCTAAGTGTGGGAGAAAAGTGACCCTAAAACACTACTGTTTTCCTACCCTAGCCATATTTAAAAAAAAAAAAAATTCTACAATCACCTAATAATAAATATAATGATTTACCTTTTAGATGAGTAAAGACAGAGACTTGTTATGAAATAGTTGGATAGCAAGGAATTCCAGGTCTTCTTCTGTTGAACAAAAGGAAAACAGAACAAAATCAGTCCTTTGTGGCAGAGAACTGAACTTAGTCAAAGGAGAGCTGACTTTGCCACAATGATTATCTAACTTAAACTCTTTTTTCCATACTGTGTACATCAGTTTTGTAATCAGTAGAAGTGAAGGTATTTTATGGCATAGTACCTGAATGAATGAATGAATGAATGAGTGAATGAATAACTTTTTGTTAAAAGCTTATTTCTTTTGTAATGGGAGTGCTATGTTTTTGAATTCCATCTCTTTCCATATGAAAGAAGGACACTTATGATATATTAATCTGTTTCCAGGAAGTAAAGCTTCCTGAGGATAAACCATCGTTGGTTTACATTAAATTTTAATGTCCTATTCAAAGAATGGCCACACAATAAAAATTCATTAATTTATTGAAAGAAAGAGTGAATATGAATATGGTCAAGCCTTGGTTCCAGGATCTGGTTGTACATGACTGGGGAGGGGGACGGTATGCTCAGATATTGCCCTGATTCGTTTCCTTTGCTTTGCAGGACAGTTCTGGGATGAGGCTATGGAAAAGGAGGTGGTTTGTGCTTGCTGATTATTGCTTGTTTTACTATAAAGGTGAGCTGAGGGCTCGGGCTACCAAGGGCTCTTTGTGTTGGAAGGATTGCTGAGGCGATGCAGGTGGTGGTTGGTCTTCTAAAATGCGGTGAATGGGCCAGTGGCCTGAGCCAGTTAATACCCTGTTAAACTACCAACGTGTTCACTTTTACATATGTGGATGATTGGTGACTTCATTTTTACCAGTCCCAGCCCTGAAAGTGCCATTTGTTGAGTTAAAATAAGAATCTGGTTTGCTTTCTACTTAGGGTCTCAGGATCTAGAGTTTTTCTGGCTTCTGCCCCACTTGAGGCATAGGCACACCTTTGATGCAGTGTGGGGGGATGGGAGGTATAGGTGAGCTGTTGTGCTTTGTAACCCACCATCCGGATTTATCCCCTGTTAGTGGATGGGCAGCTGGTGAATTAAATTGCAATATGAACATTTGTGGAGCCCCAGTACATCGAGTTAGGGGCTGTGCAAAGGTCAGAAGGAAGGCTCAAAATATGGAGGAAAAGAGAGCCTGGTTTTAAGATAAGATTAATCTGTGACAGGTGCTTTGGAAGACATCCAAAGTGCTGAGGCATTTCAGAGGAGCAAAAAGTTAATTCCTTACTGGGGAATTTGAGGAGGCTTCTTAGAAGAGACAGGGTTTGAACTGGGCTTCGAAGGGTGGGTAGAGCTTTGTCCATGTGTCAGGGGAAGATGGGCATCCAGGCAGAAGGAACAATTTGGTTAAAGTTCCAGGAGCAGAAGAAAGTGAAATAACAGACCAGAGTGAGTCTTCTTGCACGGAGGACGACGTGCTGGGTATAAGGCTGGGTATAAGGCTCAGGAAGTGGTTAAGAGCCAAAATGCAAAAGGACTGTGACACTAGGCTGAGGAAGTTGGGCTTCATTCTGTATCCAGGCGAAGACCAACAAGTACCTTTAAGTAGGAGAGCAGTGGGACCCACTCTGTCGCTAGGAAGTTATCTCTGGTAACGAAGATGGTCTGGGGTGGGAAGACAGTAGATGTAGAAGGTAGGCTATTTCACACCTGTTCTAACTTTGCTGTGAAGTGTGCACCGCTCAGAATGCCCTCACCCATCCTTTATAACGCTTTCAGTATCACCTTCCGAAGCCTTCTCAACTTCCCCAGGCTGTGTGCCGCTTCCTGCCTGTGTATTCCTGCAGCGCTTGTTATGCTGCTGTGTTTCAAGAGTTAGCAGGTCGAGGAGTTCCCTTCGTGGCCCAGTGGTTAACGAATATGACTAGGAACCATGAGGTTGCGGGTTCGATCCCTGGCCTCGCTCAGTGGGTTAAAGATCCGGCGTTGCCGTGAGCTGTGGTTTAGGTTGCAGACGCGGCTTGGATCCCGCGTTGCTGTGGCTGTGGCGAAGGCTGTCAGCTGCAGCTCCTGTTAGACCCCTAGCCTGGGAACCTCCATATGCCGTGTTTGTGGCCCCAGACAAGGCAAAAAGACAAAAAAAAAAAAAAAAAAAAGAGTTAGCAGGTCGAGCTGAGCGTGTTTCCATGCCTGTCCGTGTCCTCGGGGAGAAGGCCCTGTCTGGTCCACCTGTGTAGTTCCAGCGCTAGCCCAGGGGTCCCCAGAGCACCTAAATGGCCACTGTGCTTGCAGTCGTCCTGGGAGAGATAAGGAGCCCTGAACTAGGGCAGTGAGATGGACCATCCCAAGGCGGGTGCCACAGGGGGTTCTTCTAATGTGTCTCTCCGTTCAAAGACAGCCGAGAAGAAGCCGTCCTTGGGAGCATCCCTCTGCCCAGCTACGTGATCTCGCCGGTGGCCCCTGAGGATCGCATAAGTCGCAAATTTTCCTTTAAGGTACTGCCTCCTCTTCTCTAGTGCAGTAGTTCCATTCTAAGAAAAGTTGCGTTCCCGTAGATGGTTTCACAGAAGCAGTTGTTTTTGTGGGGAGTGGGAAAAACTGCAGAAACTGAGCATTTCAGACTCACTTTGTGAAGTGATAAACTCTTTAAACAAGAATAATGTCACATCGCAAGTTCTTTGATTTGCATTTGAGCTTTTGAGTCCCTCAGCCTTGCTTAAGTATTTAGACCCATCTTTTCCTATCACCGCTCCTCCCGTGATTACATATGGAAAACAGCCATTCTCATGCTTTTTTATCACTGTCAATGTCCCCAGTGACTCCAGAGCTGCTCTGGGTTAAGGATTCTGGGTCCTCCTTCACTTCATGGTGCATGATCTGGTATTGCCTTATGTTTGTAAAACCTTCTGTGATTGAGAACTGCTTTTATCCTTGCTACCTCATTTGATGCTTGTGGGAAGCCTCTGAGGTCAGTGTTATTAGCATCATTTTATAGACTAGGAATGCAAGGATCAGAAAGCTGAAGAAACTTGCCCTCAGTCCCAGGCTGGAAGATGATGGCGGCAGAACGCCACCCTGAGCTCCGTCCTCTTTCAGCTGCGTTGTAGGGAGAGAGGACAGTTTCCTTCTCTTCCTCTCTGCTCATTCTGGTCACCTGCACACACGTTGCTGGAGGTGGGGACGTGGTTTCAGTTAATGTTTATTGTTAACATTTTAGGAGTGCTTTCTATTTAACGGTTCAGGAGCGTCTTCTGCTTGTTGTTGGCTCTGAAAACATTTTGTTTTATGGGTTTCAGACTGGTCTATTGCAGCCTGAAAGCCTCCCTCAGAAAACCTTCCTTTCTAGGGTTGAACCTTGCTATTGGGCAACCAATCCTGGTAGTGCTCTTGTATGTGATTTTGCGGGGCGGGCGGGGGACGGCAGCATTTGGAATGTCCTCAAAGGAACTGATTATAATAACTATATATATTTCATCTTAACACTTTTTTGGGAGATGTGAAATAAATTCTAGAGAAACATCTTTTGTCTTAGATTCTTTTCTCTTTTCAATTTTTTTGTCTTTTTTTTTTTTTAAGTCCACACCTGAGGCGTATGGAGGTTCCCGGTTAGGGGTCAAATTGGAGGCCTACACCACAGCCATAGCAATGTGGGATCCCTGCCGCATCTGCGACCTACACCACAGCTCATGGCAATGCCGGATCCTTAACCCATTGAGCGAGGCCAGGGATCAAACCTGTGCCCTCATGGATACTAGTCAGATTTGTTTCTGCTAAACCACGACGGGAGCTCCCCTTTTCTTTTTTAAAAAAAAATTTCTTAAACTTTACCAAGTGTTCCCTAAATCTTTTGTCTAGGATACAGAAGACATGCACGTTTGGGGGGAACCGTTGGGATCCTCAGGGTCTGAGAGCAGAGAAAAGCTGCTGCAGACAGGTCTGGTGATGTTCGGTTGGTTCTCCAGAATGGGCTGTGGTTTCCTGAGTGTGGGAGAGTCCCCTTTCCCTTTGGGTTGCAGTGTCCTCCCTTTAGGGACCTGAGGGTGAGCCCTGGGGCGGTTGAGGATCCATGTCTTGGCATACCCAGGAGAGTGCAGTGTTGTGTGACCTGGGCCATATGCTTGTCTTTGATGTCAGTTCTCAGTTACCAGAGCTGAAATTCCCCGTCGCGAGGGCACCTTTCCTGAGATTGTTCAGAGTGTAGCGGCAGATAGGCACAGCCTAGAGGGTTATGTGGTCCTCTCTCATCTTTCTTCTCTAACTGTGCTCGCAGCCTGGCAGTCCCTGGGCAGTGCCAGGGTCCCAAGGCTCTGCTAGGTTTGCAGGATGAACCAAGCAGTGTTCTCAGTGTCTTTAGGAGCACCACCCCGGCCAGAGAGCCTTTTGTGCTCTGCCGGCTCACCTGGGGCCCCTCCCCACAGAGCTCCTCCTGGATGCACAGCCTCCCTTGGCCTGTTGGTCTGAGTGTCAGTGGATAAACCATATATTGCTTTTTGGGGCCATAACATTTGCTTTGATTAAGAAAGCAGGCCGCACTAGCTATCAGCAGCACCTGATCCTTCATCACCAATAGAAACCAGAGATATTTTTATATCACATTACAGTTGTTGCAAGTATCTTGAAATACCATCCTTTTCATCACTTTGAAATTACAATAATTATTCTATCTGCCACTAGATTTGTTACACAATGCAGTGGTTCAGGTGCTTCTTTAGTAATGTATCACAACATTTAAAAAACATTGTGATTACTATATTTCAGTATGGTGTATTTCCTTTATCTTATTTGTATACTTAAAAACATTCTAAGAAGGGTCCACAGGATTTACCAAACTGTCAAAAAGATGCCACACACACACACACACACACACACACACACACACACACAGACACACACACACAAAGTAGTTTAGACCCTGTAGTTTAGATTCTGGCTGAAGGCCAGCCAAAAGACGTGGCTTTTTCTTAAGTATATTCAGCAAACTTTTATTGTGCTTTCTTGTTCCACTTGGCAGGATATAGATACTGGGGCTACAACAGTGAAAAGGACAGAGTCCTTGCCTTCCTCTGCATCAGCGTGGGGGTGATTAGGGAATAAGAAGAAAGCAAGAAAGAATTGTCTGTTCCTCTCCCATTTTGACTCTGTGCTTTGTGTATCTCTCCAATCCACCTGTCCACGGCCACTTTCACCATTCTGCCATCCTCCTCCCCGCCCCTCCCCACCAGATAATAACTTACTGCTGCAACGATGCCTAGCACATAGCACCCCGTGAGTGTTGGCCATCACCGCTTCAGCCTTTGAACTTCTCTGCAGCCTCCAGTCTGCCCTCCACACTGTTCCTAAATTGCATATCTGTTCAAGTGCATTCCCAGCATATATTCTTCAGTGGCTCCCCATTGCTGTCAGGATAAAACCCAGTCTTGATTCAGGCCCAGCTTATCTCTCTAGCCACGTTTTACCCACTTTCATCTTATACCTTCCCTCTAGCTGTATACAGTTGCCTGAAGGTTCAGGACATTTCTCGCCCATGGGCCTTTGCTTAAACTTCAGTCTAAACCTGGAATGCCCTTTCCCCAACTCTTACTTGTCCTTCAGGTGTCTCCTCAAGGGTCACCGCTTCCAGGGAGCCTTCCCTGAGTCCTCTGGACAGGTTAGGTACCTTTCTTCCGAACATCCACAGCTTTGGTATCACTGCTCTGTTGATTACCCATCCAGAGCTTTCTCCAGGAGGACTGTCCACCAGCTAGTTCTGCCTGGGTAGATGGGGCTAGTCCCATTCTGCAAACAGATCACATGGAGCAGTCATTTGCAGTAGGAGTTGTGGTCAGTGACATCCCTTCTCCTCCCCAAGTTAAGGTGGTAGGTTCAAGCTTATATTTCATGTTTAGTCCTGTGGAAGTTGGTGATCATTCAGTGAACCGCCTTAGGCTACTCAGGTAAATGCCTGACCCAGAACCCTCTGTGGCTGGGCAGAAGGTCTGGGAAGGCAGACATCTGGCAGAAGTCAGAGATCTTATGGGGTCACCTTCCAAGGGAGCTTTTCCAGGAATTTCTGCTGATTCACAGACGACATGCACAGGTTTCTTCTCATTCTCTTCTTATTGCCACATCTCCACCTTGCTAGAATAGGGATTCTTCCTGGGACAGTGGACAAGTCCTTATACACACAAGGAAAGAAATCAGATTTGCTTTGGCCGCTGCAGGAACCCTTATCTGAGGTTGGGTTTGCCTGGACTCCCTTGGCACCAGGCTGGATGGATTCAGATTTGTGCATGTCAGTAGCAGGCCCATATTTAATATCATTTTTGGATCTGGATTTTAGGAGTGTGAGAGAAGAAGTCGATGCTGACAGTTCATCTGAGAGATTTCATCCATGACCATTGGAGGTTTTAGAAACGTGCCATTTTCCAGATATTACTTAGTTCTCGCATTTTGCTGTCTCTGACTGGTCCTTGCAAGGAGTCTGCCTTTCATTCTGGATCCAGATTCTGGAGAATCTGGATCCAGATTCTGGAGAATCTGGATCCAGATTCTCAAACTCGTGATCAATTCCAGTCATTTTGGTGCTTCAGAAGAACCAAAACAGGGATTCCTTTCTGCGTCCTTTCTGAATAGACCCTAGGAACACTGTACAAAGAAGCTTGGACTCAGACAGACCTAGGTGTGAACCCTGGCTCCAGCTTTTCATTTATTCGACGGGTATTTATTAGGTACCTACTCTGTGCCAGGCAGTGTTCCTGGGGGTGCAATAGTGAACTAAATAGACATAGGTGCTGCTATTGTGGAGTTTAGACTCTGAGGGAGGAGACAGATGATAAACAAGAGTGTAAAATAAACAATGCAAGGTGATAAATCTGTGAAGAATCTGTGACCAGGTGAGGAAATCTAGGAAAGTTACCTTTGTTTTGGGTCTTCTTAGGGCCGCACCCGTGGCATATGGAGGTTCCTAGGCTAGGGGGCGAACCAAAGCTATAGCTGCCAGCCTATGCAACAACCACAGCAACGCAGGATCCGAGCTGCATGTGCAACCAACACCACAACTCTTGGCAATGCCGGATCCTTAACCCACTGAACAAGGCCAGGGATTGAATCAGTATCCTCATGGATGCTAGTTGAGTTCATTACTGCTGAGCCATAACAGGAACTCCTAGGAGCGCTACTTTTCAGAGCTTCGCTTGCAACATCTGTAAGAGATTTCATCCCCACCTCGAAGGGCTGTTGGGATTAAAATGAGATTAAAGTCACGGAAGTACTCAGGAGATGTGTAGTAGGCATTCCATAAATCTTACTCTTTCCACATCATTTTCCTGCGAGGATTTGGTGGACTGCTTCCTTGCAAATTTAAAAGACCCTGCTTATCAGAGCACAAGGGGGAAAACTGATGTTGTCTCTTATTCGAAGTCCATCCCCAGTTGCCTTTCAGGGGTCATTCCTGGTACCTCTGGAACCTGTGAAATCGCCTTGAGGCTTCCTGGTGCGTAGTAGGTGTGTCAGGGCTTCTGGGTTGAACTTTGTGGTGCCTCTTTGGAGAGACAAAAGAGCAGCTTCCTCGTTGGGCAGACATTACATTTCATGCCCCCGCAGGGAAGCACGGTGATGTCTGCACCAAGCCACTGGCTGTTGCAGCTGATTTTTAAATCAATTCCAGTCATTTTGGTGCTTCAGAAGAACCAAAACAGGGATTCCTTAGAATTCCTTAGATGCTTCTTTGGAATAGGTATTAAAAAAAAAAATCTCTTCCTCATTGAAACCTTGAATCGACTGTGTGCCCCTCCCTAGGTGGGAGTGAGGTGAATAGCAAACAGGTACAGCGGTGGGGCTCTGGCTGGTGGGAGCGGACACAGCTGTTCCCAGGCCTGGCTGCACTGAGAAAGAGGAATCCAGCCCATGACGCCTGGTGTCCAGGTGTGGAGATGAGCTGGATGGTGCGTGGACTTCTCGTCTGGGAGAGGGAGAACCTGGCTGGGGCATCTCCTGGAAGTGAGACCTGAGCTAACCCCTCTGACCTGGGTCTCCTGCTTACAGGCCGTGCACACGGGGATGCGAGCGCTCATCTACAATAGCTCCGCCGGGGGCTCTCAGGCCGAGCAGTCGGGCATGAGGACCTACTACTTCAGTGCCGACACCCAGGAGGACATGAACGCTTGGGTCAGGGCCATGAACCAGGCTGCACAGGTGCTGTCTCGATCGTCACTGAAGAGGTCAGTCCCATGGCGGGTCCCTGCCAGAGCGCTTCCTGCACAGGAAGGGGCCCCAAATAAGAACTCTTGGTGCTCAGACTTCCACCATTCACCCACTCACATTAAGCATTGCTCTTTCTTTGAAATCCTTTTCTTTCCCTTTTTTTTTTTTTTTTTTTTTAAGGAGCCACATCTGCAGCATGTGGAGGTTCCCAGGTTAGGGGTCGAATCAGAGCTGCAGCCTCTGGCCTATAGCACAGCTATAGCAATGGCAGATCGAGCTGCGTCTGGGACCTACACCACAGCTCACGGCAACGCCAGATCCTTAACCCACTGAGCGGGACCAGGGATCGAACCGCATCCTCATGATACTAGTCAGATTCATTACTGATAAGCCACAACAGGAACTCCTGAAGTCCTTTTTCATGGTAAATTCTTCCTGGGTGAAAATGCTTACACGGCCAGCACATGCTTCAGGCAAGCTGAGAGGAACCGGAAGGGCTGGGAGGGTGAAATGACTGCCTGGGGCACACAGCCTTGGAACCTGGTTGTGTGTTTCTCAGTTTTTCGTCTCATGTGTGGTAGAAGGGACAACCTGGGGATGAAGTTTGGGGAGGAGGGAGCAGACAGGCAAGAAAGATCTTGCAAACCGGAAGCATGTCACCAAAGGCCCACCTTGTTATTGGGAGCTGACCTGGGAGCTTCCTCCAGCTGATCCCTCCCTCTAGCGGGCCAACGGGCTGTACCACCAGGGATCTAGAAGTTTCTGAGTCTGCTGGCCTTGTGATTTAAGAGAATCTGTTTTTCCCCTCTTGAAAATCAGGGTGCTGTGTGCCAGTCTATAGTACTCTGGCATTTTCCCTGTTCTCTTGGATTCCTCAGAGATCATTTGAAAGTTTTCTCGAGGCCATCCCTGAGCTCCCCTAAGGCTCTGGGGTGCCCACAGCTGGGCCTTTCCCCCCTTCGACTTTCAGTCTCTCTTAACCAAGGTTGTTCTCGTATTCATTCATCTTGGTGAAGATGTGGAGCTCAGTCCAGAAGCTAAAGAATTCACCTTTGTGCTGTGTCATCTTCCCAAGCAGAGACAACTATGACTTGTATTTTTTTTTTTTTTAAACTCTCCCCTTCTTTATTTTTGTTTTTCCATTTTTTTTGGCTGCCCCCTGGCACATGGAGTTCCAGGGCCAGGGACCAGATCCAAGCCATAGTTGTGACCTACATCGCAACTATGGCAACGTCAGATCCTCCAACCCGCTGCGCCGGGCTGGGGATCGAACCGTGCCACAGAGACACCGCTGATCCTGAAACTCCACCTCTCCTTTATTTTAATTCTTAGAAAATAGAGTGATGCTTGCCTTGAACTTAGAAAGTTTTGTTTTGCTTTAA
>PVHT021183666.1:29505882-29555171 GCA_004024745.2 Catagonus wagneri
TCAGTGGTTTGGGAATCTGGCATTGCTGTGAGCTGTGATATGGTCTCAGAGGCAGCTCAACGCAGATGTTGCTGTGGCTGTGGCGTAGGCCAGCAGCTGTAGCTCCGATTTGACCCCTAGCCTGGGAACTTTCATATGCCGCAGGTGTGGCCCTAAAATGCAAAAAAAAAAAAAAAAAAAAATCCAACTAGGAACTATAAGGTTGCAGGTTCAATCCCTGGCCTCACTCAGTGGGGTAAGGATGCAGCGTTGCCATGAGCTGTGGTGTAGGTTGCAGACACGGCTCGGATCTGGTGTTGCTGTGGCTGTGGCATAGGCTGGCAGCTGTAGCTCCGATTAGACCCTTAGCCTGGGAACCTCCATATGCCACAGGTTCGGCCCTAAAAAAAAAAAAAGGTGTTCTTACACGATGCTCTTAATAAACGCTTAAAATCCCATAATCGTCTTTCCCCAAGGTTTCTGCCCGGTTTTTTTTTTCTTTAATTTTTCTATCTTCTGACTCAGACTAAAAGCAAAATAGCATTTCCTCTTAACTTTCTGAGAGATAAAATTGTCAGCCAAGAAAATCCAGACTTACTAAATGTTCTGTTTTTCCAGAATAAGATGTTCAGACATTTGGTTAGTTAAAAGTACTTATCCTGCAGGACCGGATCTTGCCTCTCCTCCACTTCGGTGATCTGTGCTGGAAAACCTCCATCTCTGTTACGTGGGTGGCCCCAACCGTAGCTTTTCATTTTCTCCCTCCTTGATTCTCACCCAGCTGCTTCTATTCTTATTCATACAAATGCTTTCTTTATGAATGTAGTACATTAGGACTTCTGATTATAGGTAATAGAAGATGCAGACAAATTTACCTCAAAGGGCGAGGAATTTGTTGGTTCATGTCACTGAAAAGTTCAAGATAGAAACAGCTAGTTTCCAGGCTCAGACAGTATCCTCACAAGTCGTTCGCTCAGCCTCTTTCCCAAGACTGCATTCATTCTTGAACTCCAGGTGGAGATCCCTGGCAGATCCAGGATCTGTTGGCTAGATAATTGTAGTAGCCCCAGACTTATATCATCCAAGTTAAGTCCAGCAGAAAAGAGTCAGTCCTGTCCAGAAGCTCTGAGCTTTATTCTGATTAGACAGGCTTACCTTGATACCAAAATCACATTCCGGAGTTCACGTTGTGGCGCAGCGGAAACTAATCCGGCTAGGAACCATGAGGTTGCGGGTTTGATCCCTGGCCTTGCTCAGTGGGTTAAGGATCTGGCGTTGCCGTGAGCTGTGGTGTAGGTTGCAGACATGGCTCGGATCCACGTTGCTGTGGCTGTGGCATAGGCCAACAGCTACAGCTCCCATTAGACCCCTAGCCTGGGAACCTCCATATGCCATGGGTGCGGCCCTTTAAAAAAAAAAAATCACATTCAGTAGCCGGGGAATGGACATGCTGACTGGCCCAGCCCTGGGACACACGCTTCACATCTGAGAACCAGACCATGGGGACTGAAAGTGAGGAAGGGGTGGATTCCCAGGTAACGTTAGGGCTCTGGGCAGAGGAAAACAAATGACTGGATGGGCTGGGATAAAGGAGGTGTAAACAGCCAGTATCTAGGCCATTGCCTACTGTATCAGTTTCTTTCTTCCTCTTTCTTTTTTTGGCCACACCCTCAGCTTATGGAGGTTCCCATACTGGGGTCAAATTGGAGCTCTAGCTGTCAGCCTATATGACAGCCACAGCAACATGAGATCCGAGCCGGGTCTGCAGCCTGCCACAGCTCAGAGCAACGCCTGATTCTTAACCCACTGAGCGAGGCAAGGGATCGAACCTGTATCCTCATGGATTCTAGTCAGATTCATTTCCACTGCGCCGTAAAGGGAACTCCCTGTATCAATTTCTTTTGCCTTAAGTATCTCCTTCTCAAGTTTAATCTCTGATGTCAGATAGGCTGGGGTTCCAATCCCAGCTCTACTACTTTCTAGCTGTGTCACTTGCGCAATGTAGGTATGATTTTCAAACCTCGTTTCCTTAGTTCATAGGGTTGTTGCAAAGATTAAACAAAGGTGTAAAGTGCTTCCTTAGCATGATGCCTAAGAAAGGGTAGACACTCCATATCAGACGTTCTGCCTTCCATAGGGTTTGGGTTTTTTTTTCCTTCCTTTTTTTTTTTTTTTTTTTTGGGCCATGTCTGTGGCATGTGGAAGTTCCCAGGCCAGGGATTGCTGCAGTGACAATGCCAGATCCTGAACCCAATGCACTGCAGGAGAGCTCCTATCTCTTTTTTATTTACACCCTTCCAGTTTCAATGTGAATCCTCTGGAGTCCGTTGATGATGACTCTCCTGTGAGCAAATTTTACCCTCCCTTGCCAGGATGTGCCTATCCCCTAAGTGTGAGATGCGGCTCAACAGGCCAGGCTCCCTGCGGCACCATCCCTCCACCTGCCCCGCATCCCTTATCTCTTCCAGCCTCTTCCGCCATCATGCCTGTAACGCCACAGGGAGCCGAGCACCTTTGCTGCACCTCCTTCCTTTGTCCTCTTGTTTCCTACACAGACTCTTGATAGACAAGTATTCTTGAAACCCCCACCCTCACACCGTAAGGGGCTCCGGGCACTGCTGCCAGACACTGGTCTCTACCTATTCTGTCCATAATTTCTTCTCTGCTATTTCCATATTCCTCCACTTGCCAGATTTTGGATTCTGGTTTTTGATTCTCCTCACTTCTTTGAAATCTGGCTTCCAAGATCCCCCCCGTTGAACTGCCTTTTTTTTCCCTCTCGTCTAAGAATATCTTGTCCTTGCCAATAAGCTAGAGCATTGAGCGAGGAGATCAGCTTGTCGTTACCATTCAAAAACTGTCAAGCAGTTCAGATAGAAGGGCCTATCAGAAGACGGTTTATCTCTTTTTTTAGTTTCCAAACTGTCTGGTCTCTGGTGTAACTATAGTCCTGTCATGGAGTCATCTTTGGAGTAAAATCATCTTTGGAGTAAAAACCAGTCTCCTTAGTAGGGCTTTTGATCCCTGCCTGGGTCTGGTCCCTGCAGGCACCTTTGGCTCACATCTTGTTGTTCCCCATCCTCTCTGCCCCAGCCATCCTCATATTACTGAACTGAGTGCATTTTCCCGTGCATTCATCCACCTAGTCTTTTATTCTACAGGTTTCTATTGAGGGCATGTTGCGTGTCAGACACTGGTAAAGATACTGAGAAATACAGCAGTTCTTCAAGAGAGAGGCAAAGAGAGATTGTAAACAGGCAGACAAATCAACAAGCTAATTTTCTATCATGATCTGTGCACGAAGGCAGTAAAATAGAGTGATGTTATAGGGAGGGACTAGGAGGAGGTAGGGAGTAGCCACTTTTGTTTGGTTGGTCAGGGGAGGCCTCTATATGGGTAAGCGGTGGAGGTGAAGCCTGATTGATAACAAGAAAGTTGCATATGTAAAACTTCAGAGAAGGGTGTTCTGAGAGCAGAAGAAAAGACACTTACAAATGCCCCGAGGAAGACACCAAAAGCTGGGAGTTCGCATTGTGGCTCAGTGGTTAACGAATCCGACTAGGCACCATGAGGTTGCGGGTTTGATCCCTGGCCTTGCTCAGCGGGTTAAGGATCCGGCGTTGCCGTGAGCTGTGGTGTAGGTCGCAGACGCGACTCGGATCTTGCGTTGCTGTGGCTGTGGTGTAGGCTGGCGGTTACAGCTCCAATTCGACCCTTAGCCTGGGAACCTTCATGTGCTACAGGTATGGCCCTAAAAAGACAAAAAAACAAAAAACAAACAAACAAAAAAAACCAAACAACAACAGCAAAAAACTTCTACCCGTAAAATGTTCAGATAAGGACTTGTGATGTCTGAGAGCAGTCAGCACCGTTGTGGGACTGACACGGGAGAGTCCTCCTGCTCAGAAGTGGCCTGCCAGTTCCTGGCTATCTGTGCTCTTTTCAGGGAACAGAATCTTTGGCCTTTCCAACCCTGGTCATTTGGGTAAAGTGTGGCAGGGCAACACCTGAGGTTGGACAAGCCCCTTGGACCTGACAGGAGTAATTTATACACGTGCTTTCTGCTCAGGTGCAGGGTTTGGGAGTTGGATGAGATGGAATTTGAGTCCTGCTTTATGTTGCTGGCTGCATGATGCTAGGCAAGTTGGTTAACCTCTCTGAGCTTCACCTTCATTACCTATAATAAGAGAATAATATTTCTATAATAGAATAGTATTTCTAGTTTTGTGGGATGGTAAGAGGTAATATATTTAAAGTGCTAAGTTTAGGGTTTTGTAGCTAGTAAATGCTCAGTGACGGCTGTTGTTGCCATAATCCCTGTCCTTCAGTAGAGATAGATTATTGTAAGCAATCCAGTACTCGTGTGAGTGCCCTCAGCCTCTCTGGGCTTGACGGTACTGACCTTGCCAGATTCTTGTAGGGATTAAAGATGGTCTGTGTCAAGTTCATGGCTCCCGGTAGGACCCAGCATTCAGTAACCAAGCATTGGCTGCAGATGAATGACCCAGACTGTAACTGCCTTAGAGAGATGGAAGTGAGTGAGCTCGGTGCATGCCAGGACTCCAGACTGTCTCAGGTTGGACTGAGACTACTGAGCATGGCTTAGCCAGGTAGGAGGAAGATGGGCGGATTCTCCAGGCAGGAATGAACAAAGTGAGGAGACCTGGCAGCTGTTATACATCTTTCCTTTCTGCTTTGGCTGGTTTGTCGGGTTCTTAAAACTTCACAAGGGACTTTGCCAATAGCCAGTCTGCTGAGGCAAGAGACAGCCTCAGCTTGGCAGTCTGGTGTTTCATTTATCCTTTGCCTTCACTGTTCTCCGGGAAAGGACAGCCTGGAGAATTAGGGAGTGTCGTCAGAGCCCTCAGGCCCTCTATTGTTCATTTCGAACAGAGCATGAAATGTAGCCAGGTAGCTTCTTCCCCCATCCCAAGGGAGCTGTCCTATTTAAGAAAGAAGAAGCCAACTTCTGTCTCCATTTCTCACGAGCCATTTCCTTCCTCAAATCTAGGAACTAATTCAAGTGAGCAGGCCTGCCTTCGGGCTCCCTAGAGACTTTGGGCCCATTCCCTTCTGCCTTTTGTGCAAGTGGACTGTGCCCGGGATGTGTTCTGGCTTTTGAGCCCACTGTCCGCCTGAGCTTGGGAGTCAGTGCTCAGGACTTGGATCTGTCAACACAGGCTGAGCTGGTTTTCTAGGACAGGAACTTCCACCACCTAACATGGCTCAGACCAGACTCTCCAAGGATATCAGTGGCCTGACCTTTGTTCCCGGGCTATGAATTTGGCCATTTAAGTATGGGGGGTAGGGAAGGATCGTCCAGTGGGCTTGTGAGGGCTGTGTTGCCAGTAGAACCAAGGTCTAGCCAAGCCCCTACAAGCTGTCATTCCTTTTCTCACCCAAGCCTTTTTTCTTTTTCTTTTTTTTTGGTCTTTGTCTTTTGTCTTTTAAGAGCCACACCTGTGGCATATGGAGGTTCCCAGGGTAGGGGTCGAATTGGAGCTGTAGCTGCTGGCCTACACCTCAGCCACAGCAATGCCAGATCCGAGCCGTGTCTGCAGCCTATACCACAGCTCATGGCACTGCCAGATCCTTTAACCCACTGAGCAAGGCCAGGGGTCGAACCTGTGTTCTCACGGATGCTATTCGGATTCGTTTCTGCTGAGTCATAAGGGGAACTCCTCACCCAAGCCTTTGAATGAGATTTTAGATGTGTGTTTGGGGTGGGTACGTATTTTTTTGTTTGTTTTTTGTTTGCTTTGTAGGGCTGCACCCATGGCATATGGAAGTTCCCAGGCTAGGGGTCAAATCAGAGCTATAGCCACTGGCCTACACCACAGCCACAGCAACACCAGATCCGAGCCGCGTCTGTGACCTACACCACAGCTTATGGCAATGCCGGATCCTTAACCCACTGCGTGAGGCCAGGGATCGAACCCGAATCCTCATGGATCCTAGTCGGGTTTGTTAACGGCTGAGCTATGAAGGGAACTCCTGTGTGTGTGTTTAACATTAAGATAGAAGGTAAGCATTATTCCTTATTTCCTGGTGAGATAAAGGATTTGGAGGCAGAATAAAGTCATACTCTGTGTTCAGCTGCTTGGTATGATCTGTTAACTTCCAGGTTCTTGAAGAACAGGTACAAGAAATAGCCTCAATCTGAGGTATCTGCTGTTCCCACTTGTACCTGAAAACAAGGATTTGCTGTAAGCAGACATGACAGCATTGCTGTGATGTGCTAAAAATGGGGAGACCTAGTACCTGCTGATGATAAGCTGAGCCCCTTGTATCAGGGATTGTCTTTGGTTGCCAGTAATAGATACAACAGCCCAACTTCCGGTGGCATAATCAAATGAGGTTTCGGTTCTCTCGCTAACAGGAATCCTGAGTGAGAGAGTTCAGGCTCGTATAGTAGCTCCAGGATGTTATAAGGGACCCGGGCTCTTTCTCAGTTTCTACCCAGGTTTTAGCAGGTAACTTTCCTCCTGATTTTTGTCGTCTTGCAACTCAGCCAAGAGTCTAGATTCCAGGCAGGAAGAAGAAAAGGGTTAGCTAAGCCAGCTAAGCGAGCCTCTTTTTACTTTGCTGGGAGACAAATTGCCATCCAGGAATTTCTGCGTACATCTTCCTGGCCAGATTTGTTATGGGATCACCCTCAGCTCCGAGGGAGGTTAGGAAATATAAGGCTTTTGTTGGCTACATTGCCACTTTGAAAAAACTGGGGCAAGGAAGAAGGAGAGAATAGATATTGGAAGCCAGTACATTTGTATTTGAGGGCATGCTGTGTGCCAGACGCGGTGCTGTGCTCTTACTGTGCATGGTCTCCTTTAGTCCGCACAGCAGCCTGAGGAGGTGGAGGCTGTCGTCTCCATTGTGCAGCTGGGGAACCAGAGACCAGAGAGGTCAGGGACTTGCCTAAGGTTACTCAGCTTCTGTGTGCTGGAGCCAGCTCTTGAATCCAGGTCCGACTGGCTCCAATCCTGTGCCCTCTGGGTTTGTCATGCTTGAGAAGTGACCTATGTGGCCAAAGCAGTCACCAAATGTCAGGAATTCCTCGTGTTTTTGAGCAGTCCCTGATTGCAGGTGCTGAAAATGATAGCACTGACCTGCACAAGAAAGGCTTGTATTATCGTAGCTGAACATCTGTGCCCTGCACGACCAACTTCTCTGAGTGACGCTGTCACCGACAGCCAGGTGTACTTCATTCTTTCCTACCATTGCGCTAAATCGAGCATTGTGAGTTTATTTGGTGACAGGTCTCCTGATTTGAGAAGTCATGTGTTATATTGGTGGGAATGCAAGGAGACAAGGAGAAAATAAAAAACACTTTTGCCTTAAATCCTATAACTTAGTAAGTTAAATGTTTAAGTCAGATAAGGTGGGGGAGTTGGGACTATTCCCTTCACCTTTCTTACCTCAGCCACAGTGTGAACATTTTGAGCACAAGACATCTTACCTTATGTAAGGCCCAGGAGCCTTACATAAATAGGAGCTGTTGATAACGCCAAGTCTCAGGGCCTAGAAAGCTACCAGGTGGCGAGCAGACTACCATTCCTTTAGCCACACTCTAAAGGTTTGTTTTGCAGTAAATGCTGGTGTTAATCTGAGAAAAGGATTTCTCTTTCTCAGTCAACTTTATTTTTAGGATGTATTGGTATGTATTGAGTTTGTACACTCATATGTGCAAACACAGAAAGGACTAAGATTTAGAGTTGCAAGTTAGCTCCAAGGTTAGAAAAGATTGGCAGACTCCATGATTTGGGGTCAGCTTATGAGAAGAGTACTAAATGTGGCTGGCACGATGAAATCCAGCTTGAGGGTCCTCTGGCTTTGATAGCAGAGGCTCTTTTCTCCTTATCCCTCCAGGCGGCCGCCCCAGTGGGGATACGGAGATTTTCAGCAAACACATGGAAGCTGATTGGTAAAGAAAGAAAAATTCTCAGTTACAGTTGATTGAGCTGAGACATTGTACCCATAACCCTTGGGTTCTGAAGTTGAAGAAACCCTCTTCTTTTACTTTTAATTTATTTTATTGAAGTAGAGTTGATTCGCAATGTTGTGTTAATTTTTCTGTATAGCAAAGCGATTCACTTTCACGTGTATAGTACATATATGTGTGTGTAGTCGTACACATGTACGTTATTTTTCAGCATTCTTTTCTATTACGGTTTTTTTTGTTTGTTTCTGTTTTTGTTTTTTAATGGCTGCACCCACGGTAATATGGAGGTTCCCAGGCTAGGCGTCGAATTGGAGCTACAGTTGCCGGCCTACGCCACAACCACGGCAATGCCAGATCCGAGCCGCATCTGCAACCTACACCACAGCTCATGGCAATGCCGGATCGTTAACTCACTGAGCAAGGCCAGGGATCGAACCTGCTACCTCATTGTTCCTAGTCGGATTCATTAACCACTGAGCCACGATAGGAACTCCAATTTTCTATTATGGTTTATCACAAGACATTGAATATAGTTCCCTGTGCTATACAGTAGGACCTTGTTGTATATACATTCTGTATATAATAGTTTGCTCTGCTAATCCCAAATTCCTAATCCGTCCCTCCCCTGTCCCCCCACCCCTACCCTCTCCGGCAACCACCAGTCTGTTCTCTATGTCTATAAGTCTGTGTTTCATAGACAAGTTCATTTCTGTCATATTTTATTTAAAAATTTTTTTTTATTTTTTAGCTGCTCCCTTGGCATGTGGAAGTTCCGGGGCCGGGGATCAAACCTGCACCACAGCAGTGACTATGTCAGATCCTTAACCCACCGAGCCACCAGGGAACTCTCACTTGTGTCATATTTTAGGTTCCACATATAAGTGATATCATACAGTATTTGTTTTTCTCTTTCAGACTCACTTCCCTTAGTATGATCATCTCTAGGTCCATCCATGTTGCTGCAAATGGCATTCTTCCATTCCCTTTTTTTTTTATTGTTGAGTAGTATTCCATTGTGTATATGTACCACATCTTCTTTATCTGTCAATTGAAGAAACCCTCTTTTCTCTTCAATTCTAATGTGGTCCGTTTAGATGCATACATTATTTGTTTCACAATACGGCTTTTATGATAAGGTGCTATTTATCTTTGGGGTGAGAGTGATGAGGTATGGTTACTTCTGTCTCACAATTAGAGTAACCAGATTATACAGCTACAGTGATTTGACCTGCACGTGGCCTGGAGGGTAGCCAGAGCTTCAGAGCTAGGCAGCAGCCTTAGCGCCCATCCTCTACTCCCCTGCCCTGCCCTAATTTGAGAAACAGTAGAGGAGATAAAGGCCAGGTTAGGCAACTTGAAGGCTACCAGTGTGGCTGCACTGATGTGGTAATGGGAGGACTAAAGGAAGAAAGGAAAGCCCAAGCTAAAACTTACAATGTGTATGTTGTAGGACAGAGTTGTCCCTTTATAAACTCACCATAAGAATTGCTTTTTTGCTTGCTTTTTCTTTTCTTCTTTCTTTTTTTCTTTTTTCTTTTTAGGGCTGCACCCGTGGCATATAGAAGTTCCCAGGCTAGGGCTCAAATCAGAGCTGCAGCTGCTGGCCTATGCCACAGTCACAGTGACATGGGATCTGAGCCGCGTCTGTGACCTACACCACAGCTCACAGCAACACTGGATCCTTAATTGAACCCCCATCCTCATGGATCCTAGTCGGGTTCATTTCTGCTGAGCCACAACGGGAAGTCCAAGAATTGCTTTTCTTAAAGTGTAGGCCTCTGAACAATTCACAAGTGTTTCTATTCCTCGAGTTTATAGACCCAGTGGACATTAGGAATGGAAGGGTCCTCAGAGATCATCATCTAAATATGTCATTATAAAAAGATGTAATAGTACTCCTTGCACGGTAAGTAACAGAGACCAAACTCAGACTGTCTTAAGTAAGAAAAAGGAAAAAAAATTTTTTTTGGTGGTTCCTCCCGCCACCCTCTGCTTCTGCTGCAGGCAAAATTCCCAGGCCAAGGATCAAACCCGAGCCACAACAGCACCCTGAGTCATAGCAGTTACAACACCAGATCCTTAACCTGCTGAGCCACACAGGAACTCCTGAGAAAAAGAATTTACTGATGCATATCCAAAAGGTCCAAGGGTATATCTGGCTTAGACAGGGCTAAACCTAAGAGTTCAAACCAAGTCTATAACATTGGGTTTTTTTCCATCTGCTTTCCTTGGCTTTGGTTTTTTTCTCAAATGGCTGCTCCCCATGTAGTTGTAGTAGCTCAAAACCAGCTTCAACCGAAGTCCCAGAGCTAAGTCTGATTGGCCTGTATTAGGTGATGTGTCAGCCTCTGAGCCAATCACGGAGACTCTGGAGCCTCAGCTAGACAGGGATTTGTAGAGTCAGCAGCACTTAAACCACATGAACTGAGAGTGGGGGAGGGCAATCCCCATAAGAAAATTGAAACACTGTTAGCAGAATAATGGCCCAAAAACCATTCCACCCCCTTTGGGGTTAAGTTAATTTCAATGTTACCTCTTCTAGGAAGCCACTCCCCGACACCCCCAGTCTAGATCAGGATCTACTTGGGCACTAGATGAGGAAATGCAATCATGGTCCAGTATGATTAGTGTGACAGTGGAGTCACTTTAAGATCCTGATGTAGACTGGGGGTGTCGGGGAGTGGCTTCCTAGAGGAGGTAACATTTAAATTAACTTAACCCCAAAGGAGTAGAAGTTAATCCCAAAGGAGTAGAAATTAATCTGGCAGAGTAAGGGACAAAGCGTGAAAGGGGCTCCAGGCAGAGGGAAGAGCCCATGCAAAAGCCCGGAGGTAACTGGAGTGTAAAGTGTGTCCTTTGGGGAGTTTGCTAGAAGTTCTGGTCTGGATTGGGCTGAACGTGCTGCTCTCATTGCAGGGACACGGAGAAGGTGGAGCGACAGGCGGTTCCCCAGGCCAACCACACAGAGTCCTGTCGAGAGTGTGGCCGCATGGGACCCGGACATGCGAGGGATTGTCCTCATCGTGGCCATGAGGACTCCTTCGGATTTGAGAGGCGGGAGCAGGAGGAGGACCGGTACCGCTCCCAGAGGGACCCACTGGAGGGCAAGCGCGACAGGAGCAAGGCCAGGTCCCCGTACTCGCCAGCCGAGGAGGATGCCTTGTTCGTGGATTTACCCAGTGGCCCGAGAGGCCAGCAGGCTCAGCCCCAGCGGGCAGAGAGGAACGGAGTGCTGCCCGCCGCGTCTGGCCCAGGAGAGCAGAATGGAACTGGTGGGTACCAGCGGGCCTTTCCTCCCAGGACCAGCCTTGAGAAGCACAGCCAGAGGAAGACCAATCTGGCCCAAGTGGAGCAGTGGGCAAAGGCCCAGAAGGCGGACGGCAGGAGGTCAGTAATAGAGTCAGGACGGCTGCTGCCACTACTGCGCACGGTAACACAGTAACAGTAGCTGTCGCACACTCAGCCAGTGCTGGGCGCATGCGGGCCTCAGACTCTGTCTCTGTTATCTCCATAAATCCCTGCAACAACCTTACAAGGAGGGGCAATAGCTCGAATTTATAAACAGAGAAACTGGGGCTTGGAGAAGGGAGGAAACCTGCCTAGGGCAGGCAGGTAAGTGGCATAGCCAGAGTTCAGACCCCGTCTGTGAGCCTCCCGAGGTCACAGGAGCCGTTCCCCAGGGAGCGTGCCTCGAGACTGTGAGCATGTAGCTGGTGACTGATCTTCTCCTCTTACTTGGCTACTTCTCTGCATCCGGGAGATATTTGTAGCAACTAGAGTAAATACAGATCGATTTTTAATTCCGAGCACGTTGGGAAGTGCTCAGGCACTGTTGACACTGGGTTTTATTATATCCGTTCCTTCAAGAAGTTGTTTTAATTATTTAGAGGGCGTGCATCCCTTTCTATTTGCAAAGCACTGTCTGTATTTTATTACAGTTTTAGATGAGTTAGGACATATTTATGAACGTGAAAAATTCAGGGTCACTCAGCTTCGCCATTTGTCCCTAGAAGCCACTGTGTGTTGGCTTCACTGTGGAGACAGAAAATCCCCCCCCCCCGCCATCCTCAGGCTTCGTCTTCGTTTTTCTTCTTTTTGAATTAGAAAAAGTAGCTTCAGTTGCCAGGCAAAGAGGGGAGTACAGCAGCTAACACGTCAAGAACTGTGCCTCCCCCCATCCCCCGAGGGGGTAGTGACAAGTCTCCCAGTGTTTGGGGAGCAGAGCGTGATCGGCTCCTGGACATTGTGCTGGTTGGTGGGTGGTGAGGGAACTGGGAGTCATTGTCATCCGCCTTCCTGTCTCCGTGCTTGTGGACAGCTTTCAGTTGACTTCTTCCACCAATGGGGGCCTCAGCACCTGTAAAACAGCTTCAAGGACATGGCTCAGAGTATTATCTATAGTCTTTGAAGAGCTGAAGGTCCTTGACTTTGATGAATGGCTGCATTATTATTACTGTTTTCTTTTTTCTCTGTATTTTTTTTCACTTCCCTGGTTAAACTGGTTCTTTGACTAGAGTTTTTCTATAGATAAAAAGTCAGGCGGAGGACATGAGTGGGGGGTCCACTGTGGGAAGGCCTCACAGGGTCCTGCTCGGTTACAACCCCCCGCTATCCTCAGGCTTCTGAAACAAACCACGGACTGGAGAGCAGATAGCCAAGCCATGGTGTATTTAGAAAGCCCTTCAGGGGCCGAGGGGCCACGGTGGATGTGCCAGAGCTCAGGCCAAGTCTGCCACAGGTTTGATACACATGTTCTAAAGTGCCAGTCTCCGTGCTCCCTGTTGTGAGGCCCGGACTTCCCACCTTTGGGCTCTGGAGGCAGTGGTGCTGCAGGGGGTGCATTTTTCAATGGGTGGGGGTGTTGTGCAGGTGTGGGTGTCGTATGTATGTGTGGGTTGGGTAACTTATTTAATCTGGTCCAGGTGGGCAGTTGTGAGGCTGGATGGTGGAGAACTCACCATGGAAACCCCCAAGCAGTTGGGAGCCGTTGTCGTGGGACAGACCGGGAGCGGGAGGGCCTTTTGCATTGCAGCTGAGGTACCTTTCCATTCCCGCCTGGGATGCCCAGCTGTCCGTTCTGTTTGAACGGATTTTGCGTCTTATTGAAAACAGGGACTTTCCAAGGACACAGAGGAGGGAGGTTGCTCTTCTTGGTGCCTGGAGTTCGTAGACCCCTTTTGAGGTAGTTCTGAGTGATCTTATTGCTGAGTGAGGTTGGAAAACTGGCAGGGCTTATATCAAGCAGGTCCTCATACTCCAAGGTAAGGAATTTGGCTTTTATTTTTTTATTTTATCTATTTATTTATTTTTTGTCTTTTTGCCTTATTTGGGCCGAACCCGCAGCATATGGAGATTCCCAGGCTAGGGTTCTAACAGGAACTGTAGCTGCCGGCCTTCGCCACAGCCACAGCAACGTGGGATCCGAGCCGCGTCTGCAACCTACACCACAGTTCACGGCAACGCCGGATCATTAACCCACTGAGCAAGGCCAGGGATCGAACCCGCAACCTCATGGTTTCTAGTCGGATTCATTAACCACTGAGCCACAACGGGAACTCCAAGAATCTGGCTTTTATTTGAAAAAGCAATTGAAGAAGGCACTGAAAGATTTTAAACAGGTAAAGGATGCGGTCTGATTAATAGTTCACAAAGAAGAGCCTAGGGAGGGGTCTGTTCCGGATGGTGACAGAGGAAATAGAAAGGAAGAAATAGATTTGTGGTACATTTTGGAGGCTGAAATAGCAAAGCTTGCAATGAATTAAATGTGTAGGATGAGAGAAAGGAAGGAGTAAACATGATCCCTTGATTTTTTTTCTTTTCTTTTTTTTTTTTCATTTTTGACCGCCCCGGGGAATATGGAGTTCCCAGGCCAGGGATCAGATCTGATCTACAGCTGTGACCTGGCAACACTGTCCCACTGTGCCAGGCTGGGGATCGAACCTGTGTCCCAGTGCTCTGGAGATACCACTGATCCTGTTGCACCACAGTTGGAATTCCAGTCCCTCAAACTTGAACTGGGTGGTTGCTGAGATGGGGGAAGAAACAAGTATGGGGGCAAATCAAGATTTCCTTTTGGGGGCGGGGGGAGACTGTGCCTGTAGCATGCAGAAGTTTCTGAGCCAGGGATTGAACCTGCACCACAGTAGTGACCCAAGCCACTGCGGTGACAATGGCAAATCCCTTTTTTAAAATTCTTTTCTTTTTATGACCATACCTGTGGCATATTGAAGTTCCCGGGGTAGGGCTTGAATCAGAGCTGCAGGTGCTGGCCTACACCACAGCCACAGCAGTGTCAGATTCAAGCCACGTCTATAACCTGTGCTGCAGCTATGGCAACTCTGGGTCTTAAACCCACCAAGCAAGACCAGGGATCGAACCTGCATCCTCATGGATACTAGTTGGGTTCTTAAGCCACTGAGCCACAACAGGAACTGCACAATTCCGGATCCTGAACCCACTAAGCCGCCAGGGAACTTGACAAGCTTTCCATTTTGGACTTCTAAGTTTGAGAAACCCTTAGCTATCCAGTGGGGGAGATGTCAGGTAGGCAATTGGGTATGGACTGTGATGTTGGGCTTTGACGTCTGGTTGGACATGCTAATTGGACCTTAGCAGCAGGAGGGGATCCAGCAGAGGAGACGGTTTGATCAGAGAGAAGCTACTCATAATAAGTTAGCCGTTTCCTCTTACTTGTAACAATTGTTAGGACCTGAAGTCATTATGGGGCTGAGTAGGGCAAGTAAAAACAAGAGAAACCGGAAATAGAAGCAAATAGGAAGGGCATGGGTTCAGCCCCGATTAGCCTGTATTTCCTACTAAAGAGTCTGGATTTTACATGGAGGCCCATGAAAGCCTTGGACTTTAAACAGGAGCATGGCATGATGCTGTCTGATATTTAGGATGGAGGTTTGAAGGGTATTGGCAGGCAGGAGGCATCAGGATGCCTGGGACATTTCCCAGACTAGCTGGTTCTTCCCTCATTCCAGTCCTAATACAGCGGGTCCATGTATGTGCTGAAGAAGCTTCCCAGACACTTCTGATATACCCCACCCAAAATGAGAATGGCGTTTTGGTTACCTCTAGCTTAAAAAAAATTTTTTTTTGTCTTTTTGTCTTTTTATGGCCGCACCCGCGGCATATGGAGGTTCCCAGGCTAGGGGTCGAATCGGAGCTGTAGCCACTGGCCTACGCCACAGCCACAGCAACGCGAATCATTAACCCACTGAGCGATACCAGGGATCAAATCCACAACCTCATGGATTCGTTTCCACTGCGCCACGACGGGAACTCCAAAAATTTTTTATTAAAGTAACACCTGTAAGTGATGTAAGGATTTAGGAACTGTGACTCCATCCATCCTTATCCCTTATTCCAGCACCTCGGAAGCACTTTCAGTTCTTTTAGTAGTTTTAGCTCTGTGTTTCCAAGTCGTATACTTATAATGCCGTTTCTTGATTTTTGAATTTTAGTTAGGTAATGACATTCTACTCTAGAAGACAAGGATTTTAGTCTTATTTCCCCCTCTACCTTTCCTTTCCAACAGACACACCCTTATCTCAGCTTCACAGTATAGTTACGGCATGAATCTTGTCTAGATCGCTACTCAGTTTTTGCATTACGATGACAATATAAATATTTATGGCTGGGCCTTAGAGTATACTATAACTAAATTTCATTTTTTTTACAATTTTTTTTATTTTCTGGCACTGATAATTTTCGTGCTTGCGGTTTGCTTTGTTTTCTCTGTATTGATTACTAATTCATCACCACATTCATAGCTACACGTGTAAATTCCCGTTGCTCAGTACCCTCAAATAATTAGTAATCCATTTACAAGGTGAAAAATCCAAATAATACCAAAAGGTAAATACTGAAAAATAAGCATCCTCCTTTTTTTTTTGTCTTTTTTATCTTTTTTTAGGGCCGTACCCGTGGCATATGGAGGTCCTAGGCTAGGGGCCGAATCAGAGCTATAGCTGCCGGCCTACACCACAGCCACAGTGACACGGGATCTGAGCCGCGTCTGTGACCTACACCACAGCTCACGGCAACGCCGGATCCCTAACCCACTGAGCGAGGCCAGGGATCGAACCCACAACCTTATGGTTCCTAGTCGGATTCGTTTCTGCTAAACTACGACAGGAATACCAGTATCCTCCTGTTTTAGATCACAAACCTAAATCTACTCCCCAGAGACCAACCGTTGTGTTCAAAATAAATCAAAACTTCATCTTGCTTTTTTCACTTAATGTATTGATACACATGTATATAGATAATTTAATGTCTTGGCTATCTGTCCACATCAGCCCATGTAGACATATATTATTAATCCAAAACGTGCAGAGAATTTCATTGTATGATCTACAGTGATCTTTATGCCATTTCCCTATTAATGGACAATTAGTTCAAAAAACACTATTACAAACTTTGTTGCAGTGATTATCTTTGCTCAGTTGTCTTTGCAAACAAATGCAGGTATACTTGAGGAACAGATTACTTCAAGTAGAATGACTAGGTTGGAGGATATATGTGATTTAAATTTTGATAGTTACTACAAAATTGCCCTCCAAAGATGCTTTTTCAGGTTAATTTTTTTTTTTCTTTGTCATTTTAGGGCCGCACCCACGGCATATGGAGGTTCCCAGGTTAGGGGTCGAACTGAAGCTGTAGCCGCCAGCCCACACCACAGCCACAGCAATGCAAGATCTGAGCTGCATCTGCAGCCTACACCACAGCTCACGGCAACGCCGGATCCTTAACCCACTGAGCAAGGCCAGGGATCGAACCCACAACCTCATGGTTCTTAGTCGGATTCATTAACCACTGAGCCACGAAGGGAACTCCTGGACAGGCCTTCTTAATAGAGCTAGAATTTTGAAGTTGGGAGGAAGAGTAATGGGCAGGGAAGGCAGAAGGGAACGAGAAAGATGGCATGGTCCGTGAGGAACCCTTTGTGGCAGGGGTGCAGAAAGGACTTTCAGAAGCTGTGTGGCTGATATGCAGCTGTAAGTCGTGGTTGTGAAGTGTCTCTACCTAACCATTTCTGGCAGCTCACAGACCCACATTATTCTGCTGCACATGACGGGGGCTGGGGGAACATCGGGGAGCTAAAAGATTAGACGTCAGCGGCGGGGTGATGAAGGTGGTTGCGAAAGGCATTGGACTGTCCCTAGGATGTAAGTTTGAGCCATTCTTATCTAAGGGGCAGGGTGACTTTCCTTCTGTAGATGAAAGCAGTTTGTTGGCCTTGGAGGTCTTTGAGCCCTCAGGGAGAGGAATTTCAGTCTGGCGGTAGAAACAGTTCTCAGTGGGCTGAAAAGTAAAAGTGAGGAATAGAAGATGACCCTTTTGAGAAGAAAGCTGTCAGCCCCTGAGTACGCAGAGTGCTCGGTCTCTGATCACTCATGTGTATCTGGGAAGGACTGCATATTGCATCCCCCGCCTTTTTTTTTTTTCCTTCAAAATGTTTGTAATCTCTTACAGCCAAGTAATAGATCTGGATGCTTAATAAAGGAACCTCCTCCGTTTGAAAATAGAGAAGATAAAAAAAAAGAAGAAGAAGGAAGGAAGGAGTTCCCCTTATGGCTCAGCAGTTAACAAACCTGACTAGGATCCATGAGGATGCGGGTTCGATCCCTGGCCTAGCTCAGCGGGTCGCGGATCCGGCGTTGCCATGAGCTGTGGTGTAGGTTACAGACGTGGCTCAGATCTTGCTTTGCTGTGGCTGTAGTGTAGGCCGGCAGCTGTAGCTCCAATTGGACTCCTGGCCTGGGAACCTCCATATGCCTCTGGTGTGGCCCCAAAAAGCAAAAAAAAAAAAAAAAAAAGAAAAGAAAAGACGGCTATCTATGCTCTGGGTGTGATTGGGGCTGTGCTAATCTCATTAGATGGAGCAGGTAGACGTTGGAAGGAGGGTTATTTGAACTGTAATATGATCTTGTATGCGAAGGAATTATCCCAGACTGTTCTTTCAGTACTTGGGGATGATATTAAATTTCACTGTATTAAACTTCTTTAGAACGTTGGTTTGCAGGGACAGACTGTTTTGAAATTCTAGCCTTGCGTTGTCATCCTGGAGTAATGCATGCTAAAATAAAATGACAGGTGGGGGTGTAGCTGGGGATGCAAACATTAGCACGAGGCACAAAGTAAAACATGAACGTCCTGCACAACTGACCTGGCGGTTCGGGTGAGGACGCTAGTGCATAAGTAATTGGCTATCAGAATTGATTTCCGGGAGTTCCCTTTGTGGCTCAGCATGTGAAGAACCTGACATAGTATCCCTGAGGTTGCAGGTTCGGTCCTTGGCCTCGCTCAGTGGGTTTAAGGATTCGGCCTTGCCGTGAGCTGTGGTGTAGGTCACAGGCGTGGCTCGGATCCTGCATTCCTGTGGCTGTGGTGTAGGCGGGCAGCTGTAGCTCCGATTTGACCCCTAGCTTGGGAACTTCCATATGCCACCGGTGTGGCTGTAAAAAGAAAAAGCAATTGATTTCACGTTTCCATTTGACCATTTTATTTTATTTTTATTTGATTTTTTTTTGGGGGGTGGGGGACCGGCCCTGTGGCAGGTGGAAGTTCCCAGGCCAGGGATGGAACCCGCACCATGGCAGTGACCCAAGTGGTGCAGTGACAACGCAGGATCCTTAATCGACGGCACCACAAAAGAACTCCCTCAACAGGGCCATCTTACAGCGGCTACATTGGAACATCCCATTTGGTGCCTTTTGGAACAGGGAGGCCACACGGCACGGAGCAGGGTATGAGGGCAGGAAACCTTGAGCCTTCTTTTTGGATAAGGCTGGGGCTGGGGGCCAGCAAAGGGATCGGCTGTCAGGGACAGGGCTGCTCTGGGCTCTCCTGCTGCTCCCAGGGGGACCTCTGCCTCATCTTACAACCCTGCTTCCTGCGTCCCTCCCTCCACCATCTCTTAGTTACCATCGTTTGGCCTCTGGCACCAGGACTCATCTTGCACTGGGGTCTTCAGGGTTGCCCGCACATGGCCAGCACTGGGAAGGCGACAGGCTAGAGCAAGAGCTGAGGGCTTTGGGGCACTGCCCCGTGGGAGGCTCTGACCATCTGGACACCACAGGCAGGCCGGGGGAGTGGGCTGCAGAGCCGGACGGAAGGGGCGTAGAGCGGGAACATGACTGGGACTCGCTTTGCGTAGTTAGCATTTTGCTTCAGGCGGAGTGGGCAGTGGTTAGTAAGGTCCTGATCTCCCCAGGGGAAGCCCCTGGCCCGGGGTTCTGCCACCCCCGCTGTTTGAGGGTTCAGGCCTGGCCCTTAGAGACACAGAGCCCTCTGACTTTGGGAAATCGATAGTAAACCCTGCCATCTGGTGGCAAGCAGACAAGCTGGACAAGTCTGGGCTGAAGAGATCTTAAAATTACCTCCTGTAATTGCAAAGATAACTGTAAAAAGGGAGAAGTGAGCCACCGTTTTTGAATGATAACTGCTGATCCTCACAATGGTCTATTAAATGGTTCTTAGTAGCCCCATGTTACAGTAAGGAGAGTAAGGACACGCAAGATACTAACATGAGGTCCTATAGGCAGGAAGTGATTCGATGAGTGTAAAAATAATTAAAACAGCACTTCTCCAACATCAGCCACCTGGAGGGCTTGTTAAAACACAGGTGGCTGGGCCCCAGGGTTTCTGCATTTCTCACAAGTTCCCAGAAGGTGCTGATGCTGCCTGACCACACTCTGAGTACCGCTGGCTTAGAACAAGGTCTGGGGAGTTCCCGTTGCGGCGCAGTGGTTAACGAATCCAACTAGGAACCATGAGGTTGCAGGTTCGATCCCTGGCCTTGCTCAGTGGATTAAGGATCCGGCATTCCTTTGAGCTGTGGTGTAGGTCGTAGACGCGGCTCGGATCCCGCGTTGTTGTGGCTGTGGCGAAGGCCGGCAGCTACAGCTCCTGTTAGACCCCTAGCCTGGGAACCTCCACATGCCACGGCTGCGGCCCTAGATAAGGCAAAAAAAAAAAAAAAAAAAAAAAAAAAAAAAAAAACAACAACAAAAAAACAAGGTCTGCACGTGGCAAGCACCATGTAAAGTTTTGTGAGATAAAATTGATAAAGGCAGAGCAGGATTCCAATCCAGGCCCGAGTCCGAAACCTGTCCTTTTTACACCAGGCTGCCTCTCAGGTTAGACTTTTAAGGCTTAATAAAACTCTCTCCCTGGTCCCTTGCTGAATTTTTCTTTCAAAAATAAGATGGCTGGGTGGTCATAATTCTCATGATCCTATCCAGCCTTTGTGTGTCCAAGTATCTGTTGAAGGGCTGGCTATGTGTCAGAACTTTCTCAGACCACAGATGACACCACAGAATGGGAGACAGAGTCCCCCCCCCCCCCCCCCCCCCCCCCCCCCCCCGCCACCGCAGGGATTTACACCTCGGCTGGGGAAGAGCCATCTTAGCCGTAGGAAAAGGTTGCGTCAGTACAGGACCTCGGGAAAGTTACAGACTGTACAGTAACTAGGTCAGAGCAGGGCAGGGACCCCAAGGGCTACGGTGCTGCCGAATGAGTGAGATTTGGTGATAGGCAAGGTGAGCGCATCCAGAGAGACGGAGGAGGAAAAACATGATGAGAATAAGGAGAGAGAAGCCGGAAGGGAGCACCCACTGGGGAATGTACCATCCGTCCATCAGGCATGGAGACTGCGTTCTCTTCCTTGTCTCACTTTTCTTCACGACAGTCTTCGGAGGCAGGTAATTCTGTCCTCATGGTAAGGAAGCTGAGGCTCCGAGCAGCTAGGTAAGCTGCCTAAGGTCACACAGCCAGTGGATTCAACCCCAGGTTGGACGACCTCTACTTGTTCCACTGCAGAAGGTTGCCCAAGTGCTTTGGAGGTGGGCAAGAGCAGGGTGGAGTCCTCACTCTCAGGCTCCAGCAAGTGCAGGGGTGCACCTGAGAGGGGGTGCCTCCTTTAATGCTGGGCCCTCGTTTGATCCTGGCCACAGTAGGATGAGAATGAGAAAATAGCAGGAAGGCAAGGTGGGCTGAGATCAGGTGCTAGAGAGCTGTGAGTGCCGGGGGGAGGGGTTTAGCGTTTACTTCATAAGCAGCAGGGAGCCGTTGAAGGTTTTGGAGCACAGGAGTGATTGGATCCAGGCTGTTGACTGTGTACCGCATGGAAACTCATTTGGAAGTTTTCAGAGTTGTCTCCAGGGAGGTAATTAATCAGCATCTGGACTGGAGTAATAGAGAAAGAAAGGAGCTGGTGCCAGCCACTTCCTTTAAAAACCTCCAAAGCTTGGTGCCAGGGCAGGGTGACCGGGAGAATCGTGGGGCGTTACGTGGGAAATGCACAAGCATTGGAAGAGCTGAGTGACAGCGAGAGAGAGAGGCAGGTCTAATCACACTGTGCTTGATGTGGGGCAGCCAGGTGGGCCTGGTAAGGAGCTGACACTCCAAGCTGACAGAGGCAGTGGTTTAGGAATTCTCCGAAGACAGAAGCAGTGACGCTCGGAGTTCTGGATGTCAGCTTTGATTGTTGCTGTTCTTTGGGGTCTTACACGGCTCCCTCACATACCTGGCTTTGTGGCTTTACTTAGCTGTGTTTCCAGAAGCCAAGCAGCCCCTTGCTGGTCCTCTTACCGTCTTCTCCTTTCTCCTCAGCCTGCCCCCGGACCAGACCCTTCCTCGCCAGGGTCCTAGCCAGCCCCTGTCCTTCCCAGAAAACTACCAGACTCTTCCCAAGAGCACCCGACATCCCTCGGGGGGCTCTTCTCCCCCTCCCCGCAACCTGCCCAGTGACTACAAGTACGCGCAGGACCGAGCCAGCCACCTGAAGATGTCGAGCGAGGAGCGCCGGGCACACCGGGACGGCACCGTGTGGCAGCTCTACGAGTGGCAGCAGCGCCAGCAGTTCCGGCACGGCAGCCCCACAGCGCCCATCGGTGCCGGCTCCCCGGAGTTCCCTGACCAGGGCCGGAGCAGGAGTATGCTGGAGGTGCCCCGCTCCATCTCCGTGCCTCCGTCACCCTCGGACATACCTCCCCCAGGGCCCCCGAGGGTCTTCCCACCCCGGCGGCCACACACACCAGCAGAGAGGGTCACCGTGAAGCCGCCGGATCAGAGGAGGAGTGTGGATATCTCGCTTGGGGGATCTCCCAGGAAGGCTTGGGGCCACGCCACCAAGGTGAGACTCTGGAGGCCTTGTCAGGCGCCCGGCAGTAGGGCGCTGGGAGCCGCACACGGTTTGAACACATTGAGCAGTTTGGGAGAACAGGTAACACTTATGCAGTATGTTTAGGTACTGGGTCCAGCACTAAAGGTTTTACTGTAATTCTTAGGGCAGCCCTATGAGGCAGGTGCTGTTATTACAGGTTTCCCCTGCTGGTTGAAGGTAGAGTGTTCCTGTGAAACCTTTGCAAGCCAGAATGGCATAAAGTGAGGAAAAACAATTACCTTTCTTCATAAAAGCATTAAGTCCTCTGGATTTTATGAAAACAGGTACTATAGGTGGATCTTTCATAAAGGCGAAGTGGTATAAAGTGAACTCTGATAAAGCAGGGAATACCTGTATGCCCATTTCACAGATGAGGACTCTTGAGGCATTAAGAGATGAAGTGACTTACACAGGATCCCACAACTAGAAGTTTGCTTCCTTGCAGCTTGGAAGGCAGGGAGAGTTATTCAATTAGTTATTATAAATAACTTAAAAATGACTTAAATTTTAACTCTCTGCAGTGCTCTCACAGTATATCATTGTTATAACCTGATGAGAAGTGTGTGTATCCCTATTAGACAGACGAGGCTTAGAGAGGTGCGTGCCATGTGCGCAGCCACCCAGGTAGTGAGTGGCAGAGGCTGTGGCTCTGGCCCCAGCCCCGGCTCTCAGTATGACTTCTTTCTTTTTTTTTGCTTTTTAGGGCTGCACCCGTGGCATATGGAGGTTCACAGGCTGGTAGTCAAATTGGAGCTGTAGCCGCTGGCCTACACCACAGCCACAGCAACACCCAGGTCCGAGCAGTGTCTGTGACTTACACGACAGCTCATGGCAATGCTGGATCCTTAGCCCACAGAGTGAGGCTGGGGATCAAACCCTCATCCTCATGGATACTAGTCGGGTTCATTAACCACTGAGCCACGACGGGAACTCCTTTAGTATGACCTTTTGTCTCCCCTCCTACAGAATTCCTCTCACGTGGACCGACGCTCCATGCCCTCCATGGGTTACATGACCCACACCGTCAGCGCTCCCAGTTTACACGGAAAATCGGTAAGCAGCGCCTGCTCTCCTCCACGTGAAGGATCCAATCCAGTCTGCCAAGCTCATCAGGGTTCTCCCCTGAGCCGGTCAGAGGCAATCCCCACTTTAGTTTTTTATTTTGGCCTCACCTGGGGCATGCTTAAGTTCCTAGGCCAGGGATCGAACCCATGCTGTAGAGTGGCCTGAGCTGCTGCAGCGACAATGCTGGGTCCTTAACCCGCTGAGCCATAAGAGAACTTGCCAATCTGCATTTTAGGGATGAGGAAACTGAGGCTCAGAGAAATCGAATGACTCGCTCAGACTCATCCTGCTAGCACTGGGTCCTCCCGAGGTCAGCAGAAGAGCTTGGGGGAAGTGAAGGAGAATATGGTGTTTCTTCTCTTTGGGGCAGCATTTTGTCTGCAGTATTTTCTAGCCACCTGCCTTTATCTCCCGTTAGCTTCTCTCCTTCCTTCCTGGTCTTTGCTTTGATGAGTTCACGGTCTTCAAAGTATGAGCCTGTGCGAGGCTGCACAGCTGGTGCCTGTTTCCTGATAGAACTACTTCCTGCAGCCTCTTTTGTGCCAGTGCTTTTATTTGTCCTAATGACAGAATTAATGCAATCATCACTTAATGGTATCACATCAGTACTGTCCCAGCACCGGGGTGAAGAGTAATTATAGCGTTGTGCCCCTGCGGTGGCTAATTTCCTTGTGATGTGTCTACACACCTACAGCTGGAGGAGCTCTCACTGCTTCTCACCCGGCTGCGGCGGCACCAGGCCAAGTTGGCCAGTGTGCGAAATTTTGCCATCGGCCAGTTACTACAGCACCAGCTGACCTTTCCCACCTGCCAGGTCAGCGCTGGTGGGCTCTCTCAGGGCCGGGGGCCACCCCAGGGGCAAGGGAGTGACATGCTGGCCCGTGTTCCCTTGTGCCCGAGTTCTAGTCTGTCCTGCTGTCCGGCGCTTTCCCCTTGTTCCCTGCCTGTTTGCTTCTGGATGCTACCGCCAGGCACTGTGCAGCCTGGTGCTGGGGAGGAGGCTGCATGTGGTGTGAAGGACCTGAACTGTGGCTTCTCTGGCTGTGAGTAGTGACTGCCAGGCTGGTGTGTGGTCATGTCCAAAGGGCTGTGCTAGCTATGTCATCCTTGTTGTCACCTTGGGCATTCCTCGGGATGCTGAAAGGTACATGTGTCAGCCTGGAGGAGGGAGGCGGAGTGCCCTGCTGATTGACAGAGCATCCTTATGTCCCTTAGCCTGGTGAGCTGCGCAGTAACCTGGGAGAGAGGGTAGGGGGACAGGTTGGAAAGTGACTTACCCAGGATTCCTCAGCTGCTGGCATGCAGGCTAGAGCCCAAATCCAGATCCTGTCTTGCACGGTGTCCTCAACTGTTTCCAAGTCGGGGGGTGGGGTGGTGGGAGGGTTGTGGTTTGCAGGCAGGCTCCTCAAGGAGTAGCCAGGCAGTTGTTCTCCCGGGCATCCTGAGCAGCTGAAAAAGGTGCCGCTTCATACAAGGCTGGTCCCTCCAGGCTGCACGGAAGTAGGCAGCGGACAGATGAGCAGGGTGATGGGATTGTCAGATCCTTTCCTGTCCTGTTTTTGTGGGGCCTGAGCAGCTCAGCAAATGTATTTGGAAAAATGAATGGAAGGGAGCATGTGAAATCCCAAGTTGTGAGTCTGGGTGATTTTTAATAACATTGCGCTGTCCCTCTAGCTGGGGGACTGGACTGACGGGGGAAGTAGGGATGGGTAAGGAGACAGTGCAGGCACGGAAATGAGATCTTGCAAGCCTCTAGTGTCCCTGGCAGTGGTCCTTTAGGCCTTCTCATGCCAAAAAGTACTGCCTGCACATTTCATATTATCTATATTTTTGTGTTTGTTTTACATCAGAACTGTAGACTCAGACCACTTTCCCAGCCCTGGCTTGCTTTGGCTTACTGGGTGGCCTCTTAGTCTGCTGAGAAAATAATGCTTGGACTATTTTTTCTTAAGCTTTCATAGCTCCTCTTCTTCACAACTTCTGTGACCCGTTAACGTGGGAAACCCAAGTTCTAGGAAATTCTCTGTTTCTGGTAATTATACTGAAGAACTCAACAGACTGTCAGGGATGACGCAAGCATGTAGGTCTGCAAGAATCTTCCTTATCCAGCTCCTGGCGTGGCCGTGTCGGCTCCATGCTGAGCAAAGGAAACCTCTAGTGGTGACTGGCGCTTGTCATTCTGGAACCAAAGGTCATAAGGTCATCTCCCTGGATCCCTAGGTCGTCTCCCTGCCTCTTGCAGGCATCCATCCACACCAATCAGGGATTCGTTTTGCTTCATGCACATGAAGCTGTCCAGTGAGAAGTTTTGATGACAAGAATTGAGGGACTGGCAGTTGAAGGGACCCGAGCTCAGGTGTGCAGGTCGTCTTCCAGGTGGACCTCTCTAGTTCTGTCTCAGGAACTCACCTCCGCCTCGGCTGCACCGCTGTCCTAGTCGTCTGGTGGGATGTGTGCTGTCTCCCTCTGCCCCATCAGACTGTTCCCAGCCAGTGGGGACAGGCTGGCTTTCCCCACCTGGGGGACCTGCAGGATGCACATGCTGAAAGGGCTCTGAGCTGCACCGAGACATTTGCGCTTCCTCTGTGGCCCCGGATGTTTGTTCGACTGCAGTCTCTTATTCCTGAAGTTGCACAGTGTACGTAATTTACCCACAGAGCCCGGAGTTGTGGACACCTCAGGGTTCATAACTGGCTTTTTCTTTGTGCGCTTCATTTGAAGGCTGACGATACCTACCTCCAGCTGAAGAAAGACCTGGAGTACCTGGACCTAAAGGTGAGTGGCCTCAGGGGTCTTATTTTCCTTGGATACTTACCTTCTGAGAGTGTCAGCTTCATTGGAGCCCAGCCCAAAGCCAAAGGCCATGCAGGACTTATCAAATCTGGGTTTCAAATGAAGACTGAATCAGAAGGGTTTTTTTTTTGGTTTGGGGTTTTTGATTTTTTTCTTTATGTTGCTGTGGCTTTTGAAGATTTCATTTTTTTAAAATTAAATGTAATTGACATGTAACATTAGTTCCTGGTATACAACGTAATGATATTTGTATATGTTGGGAAACGCCCACAAGTCTAGTTCATTTCCATCGCCATATTTGGTTACATGGTTTTTTTTTCCTTGTGATGAGAACTTTTTTTTTTTAATTAATTAATTAATTTATTTTTTGTCTTTTTGCCTTTTTTTTATGTAGAGCCACACCCGCGGCATATGGAGGTTCCCAGGCTAGGGGTCTAACAGGAGCTGTAGCCGCCGGCCTTCGCCACAGCCACAGCAACGCGGGATCTGAGCCGCGTCTGCAACCTACACCACAGCTCACGGCAACGCCGGGTCCTTAACCCACTGAGCGATGCCAGGGATCGAACCCACAACCTCATGGTTCTTAGTCGGATTTGTTAACCACTGAGCCACGAAGGGAACTCCTGTGATGAGAACTTTTAATATCTGCTCTCTGCTTTAAATATGTGATGCAAGTGTTATTAATTATAGTCACCATGCTGTACATCACATCCCCAGCACGGACTTATTTTATAACTGGTAGTTTGTACCTTTGAGAATAGGTTCATTTCTTATAGCCTCAGACTCTGGACTCAGTTTCTCTTGACTTGTACTGTAAAGTCTCTGGTATACAGACCAAGGGCCCAAGGTCCTGCTCTCCTCCTGTCCTTGGTGAGAATCACGAGGTTCCTCCAAATAACAACCAGTCACTTCCTTAGCGACTCCAGTGGGGCAGGGGTGGGTTTGATTCCTAGTGCACTGATGTATGTTTTCAGGCACAAGCACTTTGTTAGGTGATTCGGTTTTGTTGCTGGGGAATCAAGTTCCACATTGAACCGTGTGGCTCTAAGGGGCCCTTAGTCCCCCAGTCAGGAGGTGAACACTGGTGCCTCCCTGTAGGTGATGAAATTTAGGCACTAAGTGGGCCTCAGTAGCACAGAGAGAGCCCGGGGAAGCTGCTGTAAAAGGGAGAGGCAGTGTGCCTGGAAGAGAGCTGCTATTGTTTTGTTCCACAGCTCTCTGTGAAAGCTCCCGCTGTGCAAAGCACTTCTTATGCCTGAGCCATGACATAGACTGGAGCAATGTGACCTTTAAACTGCGGGTGTGAGAGGGTGGGCGAGGGGCCCCATGGGAGGACACCCAGATGACTGCCATGAGGGGCATGCCTCCCCGAGTCCCCAGGGTGCTGACTTGAGATATTTTTAATCCAGGGATCGCAATCCGGCATCGCAGAAGCAGCGGTGTGAACATTAGGTCCTAAGGCAGCTGAGGAGGGGGCCTCCCCACTCTGAGGCGAGATCGAGGCCTTTGAGCAGGAATTGCCTTTGATTAGGAAACTTACGTATCTTAATAACTTGGACACTTTCGGTGCCCCCAGCTCTGGAGACGCATAGGGGAGATGCAAGAGAAAAATTGAGGTTCTGTGGGCTTGAAAAACTTCCAAGCATTCTGAGTTAGGGAAAGAAATTATTCCCAAATAACGTAGACTTATTTGTGTACAGATGCGTCTGGCCCAGTGCTCAGAGCTGAGAGGATGAGCATCACTGTGGCCTGCAATGCTGGGCAGGCTTCTGGAGGAGGTGGCACGTGTCTGGAGCCTTGAAAAACCAGAGGGCTTAGGTTGGTTGGGATGCAAAGAACAGTGGGAGCCAAGGAGAGCCAGTGAGAGGCTGGTGCGGATGGGGAGAGGAGGGGAAGAAAATGGGGACAGATCGTCCAGGTTCTTGATTCTCTCCTAGGCTTCAGGAAGGAAGGTGCAGTGAAGAAAAGTCAGACTCAGCTTTCAGACGTGAGCCAAATACGGAGGGTTCTCTCAAAATCAGAACATTTTCTAACTTACGCGGAGGTCAGACGATGCAGAGCATGAGCGAGTGTTGTAGGTGTGGTGGTCACACTGCAGAATTTGAAGTGCTCAGACACGGCGGCTGGGCCAGATGTGCAGCCCAGGCCCCCCTCCTGCATCCTGACCCTGGGCAGGTCCTTCCAGCATGCCTGCCACTCCCTATCTGGCCTGGAGCGGGTCCAGCCCCCCCGGCCTCCACCTGCCCTGGGTACCACCATATCCCTGTGCCCTGGCCTCACCATGGCACCTGTTTGGTTCTTCTCTCACCTCCACTCCAGGACCATCCAGGCCACACAGGAGTGTTTGTAGAGCATCCACGATGTGCCTAGGCCTGTGGGAGAGGCTGGGCTCACAGCAGCCCAGCTGTACCACCAAACACTCTTCAGAGTGCTTAGTACACAGTGCGAAGGAACTTTATGAAGTGCCGGAGCTAAGGTAACAGGGATTAGCTGTCTTCTGATTCCTGTTTGTGGGTGAAAGCCGAAAGTCACCATTGATCCTGGAGAGAGGATCCAGCTCAGGTTTGTTTTATCAAAAGATCGTAGACCTTGAGCTAAAGAAATGGGATTTAGGGAAAGAAGCTCAGGCACAGGAGAGCAGAGCCAGGGGTCCTTTTATGTCCTGACTCCCAATGGAAGCTGACTAGCAATGGAGGGTATAGTGTGTGTCAGTCACCATGTTTGACTTTGCTTCTGTTTAACTAACTAACCTGTGCAGTAACCCTGTAAGGGAGGTGGAGGTATCTTTTCTTTACTGACTGGGGCTCAAAGAAGCAAAGACTTCCCCAGGCTATATTAGAGTAGTTACTGGGGAGTCGGTATTTGGCTGGAGCACTGACTCTGAAGCTGGTGCTCTTAATCACCCTCCCTCCCAGCCACTCTCAAAATGCTGCTTCTACTGCTGTGGACACAAAGGCATTACATTTTCTATGGAGCTGAACTGGGGTCCTTCTGCCAGGAAATGTGTATGATGGTGATAGAGAGGCAAAGTGCATCCTTGAGGTGTTTCACCAGCTGGGAGCCATGTGTGACCAGAACATTAACTGGTGAGTGAAGGTTGTCACTATTTGTCATGGAAAGCGGCTGTGTTTATACCAGAATTTCCCTGGTCTTATAGCTATTACTCCACTGCTAAGCCCCTCTTAAAGAACCAGTCCCCCAGTAAGAGCACCGGCAGTTGAGAGAGGCTTACTAGCAGCCCATGTGGGAAAAGATGCTGGGGTTTGTACGCTGTGCGAGTCATCATTCAGAAAGGCTGACGTTGGGAGTTCTGTGGCGCAGTGGGTTAAGGATCTGGCGTTGTCACTGCAGCAGCTTGGGGTCGTTGCTGTGGCACGGGTTTGATTCCTGGCTCGGGAACTTACACATGCCAGACGCAGCAAGAAAAGAAAAGAAAGGCTGACGTCATCTTTGTCGCCCTCCATGGGACAAGGTGGCCAGATCAGGGAGGCAGTGAGCGAGCCTGCTCTGCTCAGACCCAGCTGGGGTGTAGGCTTCCCAGGTGGGCATCTCACTTCAGGATCCAGATGAGGGAAGAGCTGGAATCAAAGGAGAGGTGTTGAGGGCCTATAAGAACCATAGCTGAGGAGTGTCTTAGGTGGGATGCTTATGTTCCTAGGTGATCCGGGACTCAGATCAACCTGCTGGGCCCTAAAGGGAATATACCGCTTCATGTAGCCAGGGCCTGCGTTCCAGAGTCTTGGGCTCCCTTGCTACTGTTCTGCCTTTTATTTATTTATTTATTTATTTATTTATTTATTTTAAACAGCGTCTTACTTTATTTATTTATTTATTTATTTATTTATTTTGTCTTTTTGCCTTTATCTAGAGCCGCACCCGCGGCATATGGAGGTTCCCAGGCTAGGGGTCTAACAGGAGCTGTAGCCGCCGGCCTTCACCACAGCCACAGCAACGCGGAATCCGAGCCGTGTCTGCAACCTACACCACAGTTCACGGCAACGCCGGATCCTTAACCCACTGAGCAAGGCCAGGGATCGAACCCGCAACCTCACCGTTCTTAGTTGGATTCGTTAACCACTGAGCCACGAAGGGAACTCCTGTTCTGCCTTTTAGATGGCCAGGGAAGGAAGGTGGCCACTTGCACACCGGCCACTTGCACACCTAGGTTCACTTTGACCCAGCCCAGCCTCCCTGTGGAGTGAAGGGTAAGGGGTGCCGTAATGGGAAAGCAGGCTGGGCTGGAACAAACACAGCAGCAGCCAGCACAGCTGCAGTGTGGATGATTGAAGAAGGAACAGGCAATTCAGGCAAGACCTAGAGACAGTCTGTAAAGCTCCGAAATGTTACCACGTGTCTTCTGCAGCCCTCAGGGGGCATTAAGACAAGTGGTTAGTAGCTCCAAGTAGATGGGTTTCAGTTTAGTAGAAGAAAGACTTTTCCGAAGGGCCACCGTCGGTCGTGGTGACCTCCTCATCACTGGGATGCAGCCAAGGCTGGGCAAGCCTCAGGTGGGATGAGTGACTGGGTCAGGAAAACTCTTGGGCCCACTGGCTCTGAGACCCTGTGACGTGCTGGGCAAGATAAGCTGACCTCAAGCCCAGCAGGCATCCCTGGAAACGGGGGCCTCCGAGGACACAAGTGAACGAACCCTGTAGCCCAGCCTGGGCGTGGGGATGGTGATGAGCACAGTTTCTTGGGAGAGGTCCTCCTGGGTCCTTGAGGGCAGAGGTAGGCCTCTCTGAAGGATGGTCTCCTCGCCACCACGAGGATGGCCTAGGGTGTCCTTTGTCCTTGTCCCACAGGCCGCAGATTTAAGAATCCAGAGCGCACTTCCCTCCATCCCCCATCAGCTGATGCTCAGCTTCCAGAACCAGTTGGTGGTGTTTGCCTGCCCACGTGTTGTAAAGCTTGGTCTCCTGAAGTGAGCATTCCTACCGGGGTGCCAAATGAGCAAATCAAGACAGACTCCACTCTCTTAGGAGATGCTTGGTAGTAGTGTTCTTTTTGGAAATGTTTATTTTCCTGGCAGTTTACTTGGCGGTGCCAGGGCGGAGAGGATTTCATGTCGATTAAGCATCTGTTCCTGCCTGACAGTGTGCGGGCACCTGATGTTCACCACCTCACTTGATCCTCGCAGATAGGAATTACCATCCTGTCTTACTAACCAGGAACCCGAGGATCAGAGAGGTAACTGCCACAAAGTTCTGAGGCTGAGATTTGAACCCAGTGACAAACGGCACACCTTCTTTCTTCCGGGTGCCATGTACATCACCTGCCCTAAAGCTGTGTTTGCTGAATTGTATTTCTGGCATCGAAGCTCTGCCCTTTGGAAGCCGGCACCTTGGCCAGGTCTGAAAAGGGCGAGTGAGGGTTTGCTGCTGTTGACAGCTGGAATTGTTTTTATGCAGCCGGGAAGCATAGCTGGGAAAGGGAGGTGGAGGGAGGGTACCTGCGGCCGTGCCGGGCCTGCCTTTTAGATGGAGCTGGTTGCAGTCAGTCCCAGAGGGGCTCTTGTCCCTGATGAGGGACGGTGAGCGGCTCCAGGTGCCTGGCCTCCAGACTCTTCCTGTTGGAGCCTGAGACCGGGGCTTCTCTGTTCAGGGTTTGTTTCTAGTTGGCTTCTGGAGCAGAGTTTCTTAAGTCAGTCTGGGATGCCAGCTGTATCAGGATCACCTGGGAGTTTGATTTAAAAAAAAAAAAAAAAAAGAATTGCAGATCTGGAGGGTTCTGTCGAAGTAGAACTTGGGAAGTGGTGCTCAGAATTCTGCAGTTTAGATCAGGGTCTGGGGTGAGTCTTGTGCACGGTAAAATGAGGTCTGTTATTCTGGAGAGAGATCGTTAACCTGGTCACGAACAGCTCGGGGAGGTTTTTAAAATGAATATGGATGCTTGGATTCTATCCCATAGAGACTCTGATTTAATTGGTGATACTCAGGTATTACTCTTTTAAAAAGGAAAGAAGGAAGGCAGGAAGGAACTTCCCTAGGTCTTTCTAATGTGTAGCCATGGTTGGGAAACACGGATTCAAAGCAGTGGTCCTCGAAGTGTGATCCCAGATGAATAGCATCAGCACTTCCTGGGAACTTGTTAGAAATGCGAAATCTTGGGTCCCACCCCGGAGCTGTTTAATGAGAACCTTTGGAGGTGGGGCCTAGCAAATCTGTATGTTGACAGCCCTCCTGGAGATTCTGAAACATACTCATCAAGTTTAAGAACCACCTTTTTTTTTTCCCCCTGCTTTTTAGGGCCGCACCCTCGGCATATGGAGGTTCCCAGGCTGGGGATCGTATCAGAACTACAGCTGCCAGACAGCAGTGCCAAATCCGAGTCGCGTCTGTGACCCACACCACAGCTCACAGCAACGCCAGATCCTTAACCCACTGAGCGAGGCCAGAGATCGAACCCGCCACCTCAGGGTTCCTAGCCAGGTTCATTTCCACTGCGCCACGGCAGGAACTTCCCGAGAACATTTTTTTAGTATGGTGCTGCCCACTCCTGGCTGCACATTAGACTTTTAAGAATCGTGGTGCCCGGGCCGCACTCCACACCACTCTTATCCAAGTTTTCTGGGAGCGGGACTCCGGCATCAATATATTTTAAAGCTCCTGGGTGATCCCAGTGTTGGAGCCAGGGTTGAGATCCGGTGTCTCAGCGGGTGGGGACAGTGTTTCCTCAAAGGAGCTGGAAGCCTTTGGGATCACTGGTAAGACAACGTTTAGGTGTGGAGGCTCGGGTCTGAGGGACTACAGGTGAAAAACACCGGGCGGAGCTGAGGCGAGTGCACAGCCCCGTCTAAACCGCGGCCTCAGCGTCTTATAGCGTGAGATGAGGAAAGATGAAGGAAGAAGCAGAGTCCCCTCGTGCCGCCCGCGGCAGAACCAGGAGGGACGTGGGCACTGCACGTGGTGCTCTCACATAAGCCACCCTGTGTGAAGATCCTGCAGGCAGCGCTTACGGTCCCCCGGTTGCGGATGAGGGACCTGAAGTCGGGAAAGGTCCGCCGGCTGGGAAGCAGCGGGTCCAGACTGAGACCGAGACCCTCTCGCTTGAAACTGCACAGCACACATCCTGCTTAAAGTTCCCCCTGGCCAGTTCCCCAAATTCTGGCTCCTTCAACTGTCGTTTGATGTCTCACCTGTTACGTTTTGTTGTATCTGCCTTTTTGTTTGGAACAGATAAAAAATAATGAACCTTTGATCAACGTGCTTTACAAAGTGCTGAAGAAGTCAGCACGGGGCTGTCGGCCCAGGAGAAGCGTAAGATGACCTGATCTGTGTCTCCAGGCGGGGCCATTCCATTGCTTCTGGCTCAGTGCCGACTCCATCACTTGCTTAACCAGGGGCTCTCCTGACGGCCCCCAGGCTTCCTGCAAGTCATCTCGGTTTATTTTCTTTTCTATTGAAGCTCCCTCAGCGTTTTGGCTGGTGCCTCTCATCAGTGTTGTTCTGTGACTCCATCTTTTGTGCTGCCGTGAGGCGTTGGGGTGGGGGGGCGCTTGTCTAACTCGCCACCGGCTTGTATTGTGTTCCCATTCTTGCTTGTCCGCCTCCATGGTGAGGGCCGCCCTAGAGCATGTGTTTCTCGGGAGGGAGCAGCAGTTCCCGATCACCTTGGAGGAGCTGGGTGGGGTGTCCTGAGATTCCACCGTGGCCCTGAGAATAGGGTGGCTCTTCTTTGGGGCAGAGTAATGATGTTTGAAAACAGCCTGGAGCCGGACTAGAACCGAAGGCCCACCTCCCCGCCGCCCCCCATCCCCTCTCTTAGTGATGTAGAAGTCCTGTCTGAGGTGGGCCGGCTTTTATAGCCTTCCAGGGAGGCTCCAGGTACGAAAGCAGGTGTGTGTCCAGTCCAGGTGCCCGAGACCAGAGAATAGGTGTCTTGGGCTGTGGCCAAGACAAATAAAATGCCTGGGTGGCCTTTAATTCCTTTATGACGCAAAGACACTTTCAGATGGAGAGGGCCCACTGACTTTGACTCTTTCTGGTGACAGAGATATAGGGACCTGTCGCTGATGTTTTAAATGGGTTTAAACATTGCTAAGACGCAGTTTTAAAGGGAGAATGAAATGTAGTATACTGCGTGTGGACGTGTCTTCGTAGCTGCTCTCTGAAACAGACCTAAGCGTGAGCTGTGTAAACGCTGTCGTGAAGCCCCTGCTCTAAAGCCAGCGACCTTAACTCCACAGGAAGAGGTCCCAGGCCCTGAGCACGGCGAACAGCTCACCTTGTTTTACTGCGTTCACAGACTCACCGAGCAAATGCCTCTCAAACATCCTCAATCTGCTGAGCCACAGGCTGGGCTTTGAGGATACAGAGAAAACACGTCACAGCCCTCAGAGTCACCCCTCATTATGTTACTGTCTACTGAGGGGAGGCAGAACATACCATTTCCTAAGGCCCGTAGATGTGACAGACACAGTGTGGAGGGATTTCCCTTGATGGGCACCAAAGCCAGCTGGAGGGAAGGAGACGGAAGAGCAGCAAGTGTGTCTTGTCCCCTCTGGTGAGTTTCTAATCCTAACACAGTCATGCCAATTCATAGCACCCTAAAAGCAGCACATTAAAAGGAGACAGAGAGAAAATTCCTTCTTAGAAAAGAGGGAGTGATGACATCCTGAGAGAAGAAAGAAACACTGTATGTCAATCTGAAATGGAAATGAAAGCATGGAAATTTTGGAGCATTTAACCAGATAAGCAAATAGTCCTAACCACTGACCTCAAAACAATTCTATGTTACTGATTTTTATACTGACTCTGATTCTTCCCCCAAAAGATTGAATGTAAATTCAGTGTTCTGTAAAGGCAGTGAAGGCTATACTTTTAGAAAGCTTTCCATTAAAAAGTTTAGAAGACTCCACTTTCTTTTTTTTTCCTTGTCTTTTTGTCCCTTTTTTTTTTTTTGTGGCCGCACCTGCGGCATATGGAGGTTCCCAGGCTAGGGGTCTAATCAGAGCTACAGCTGCCGGCCTACACCACAGCCATAGCAACGTGGCATCTGAGCCGCATCTGCGACCTGCACCACAGCTCATGGCAACGCGGGATCCTTAACCCACTGAGCGAGGCCAGGGATCAAACCCGCAACCTCATGGTTCCTAGTTGGATTCGTTTCTGCTGCGCCACGACGGGAACTCCCGGAGACTCCACTTTCTGAAAGTGCCCTTTTTTGTGTAGAAATGCCTCATTCCTTGCCTGGTGGCGCTGCATAAATGAGGCACTGCCAGTTAGGTTCTCTGCCTTGCTATTTCAGTGTCAGAAACATTATCATCTGCACAAAGCTTCAGTGGCATAAAGGGAAGAGTTTTGCGAAAAGGAAAAAATCCCCGCAGCATATCTCCATTTGAGAAGGTTTCGTCCTAAGAAACAGACCAAGGGTCAGCCCCTTGGAGAGAAGCAAGCTCATTGCTCCTCACTTTGGTGAAGGACCGTGACATGGAGTGGAGACTTCCTGTCTCGACCTGCAGGGTTCCAGGGGGTTAAAGGCCCAAGTCCAGTTTGGGAAGTAGAGCTGTTTGTGGTCCACCAGGATTAATCCCCCTCCCTCACTTCCGCCACTGCAGACCTTACCCTTGCAGGAGCCAGATCAGTCTGTTTTTTTTGTGGATCATTGCTATGGTCAGTGTGTTCTGTGACTGTGTGTATAGTTGTATGTACACATAATCTGCCAGTTGGAAGAGCAGAATTTGGCTGGGGTTCTACTGTTTCCAGGACTGACCTACGTGCGTTGCCCTTTCACCTACTGCAAGGCAGTAAAGAACTGGCCGAGTGTGCCAGGGCTTCTGCTCAGGGCCACTTTTTTCAAGATAAAGGGGACAGTGGTCCCTGTTTTCTACCGTGCCACCAGAGGGAACAGGGGAATGGGAGGGAATGCAGTCCAGGCTCGGTCCTCAGCTCGAGGCTTGGAGAGGACTTCTCCCTTGACCCAGACCTTTGGATTTGCTGAGGACTCTTGTCAAGGGAGAGGGACTATAAGACATCTGGACACAGCGGGGCTTGGGTTCTGAGGGAAATGTTTCCTCATGTGTTTCTGCTTCCAATTCACACTCGCAAGCTTGATGGAGCAGGGAGAAAGTGAGGGCCGTTCCTCCAGCAGCTGTGCGTCCATCCATACTGGGCCGCTCTGTCTAGCACACACACCACCCGTGTCCGCTCGTGGTTAGCGCCACCCTCCGTTTGTCTGGTCACATCTGCAAAGTGGAATTCAGCAAAACGGCATCTCCTGCAGAGGGCACCTCTGGCCTGGCTCTCCATGACCGTGGTTTGGCCCCGGGGGTGCATCTGTGGAAAAGGTCCCCTGACCCCTGCACAGTTTTTGACAAGAAGGAGGTTTGAAGGAAATGAAAACAGAAAGAGTTAGTGTTTAGCTTCGTAGGGGCCAGTGAGAGATGAGCAACATATCACCTCCCCACGTCCAGGGGGAGATGGCAGAGGTGAAAATCCACTCGCCTCTAAGATTGGGTGACTTTTTTGTCGACTACTTGTGATTTCCTTGAGAGGACTGGGTGACTTGTAACTCGTATTACAAATACAGCCTAACCTCAGCGATTCAGGCATTACTTGAAAACCCCACCAGGAATTATCCAGGTTCCTTCTTCCCCAGGCCAGATCCTCTTCCTGAATAGTGGAGAGTGAAGAAGGCTCATCTTACTCCTGTGGTGGGGGGCTGCTCAGACTTCCTTAAACGGAGACTCAGCAGTGCCCCAGGGCTTTGCTCCTTCTTCTCGGTCCACCCACCCCCGGCCCTGAAGGGGGGTCATGGACTTGTCACTTGTGTTTCACCCCAGGTTTAGTAGCAAAACTCCCTAATCAGTGGCAAATATTCCAAGATTCATACTGAGCTCATTTGGGGCAAGTTTAAGCTTTTACAATTGATGATCCTAAAACTCGAAAGTGTGTTTTCTTTGATTTGAGAAGTTCAAGCTACTAAAGTCCTACTAAAATGTCAGAAAGTCTTTTTTTCCCCTGAAACGAAATAGTCATAAAAATAAAGCAGGTTTTGCCCAAGTTTTTGCCCTTTCCACGCCATGACCCTGCCTGTCCCTGCTGAGACTTCCACACCTGTCCATTGTAGGGTCACCATTCCTTCCTGAGTTCTGATTCCGAACCCCGTGGTTAAATCTCTTTTAAATTGTTCACCTCCCAGATGACAGGCCGGGACCTTCTCAAGGACCGAAGTCTGAAGCCAATGAAGATTGCTGAGAGTGACATTGACGTGAGTGAGCAGAGTGGCAGGCTGGCCCCTCGCCTGCCTGCTGCCCCCAGACCCGGGGTGGGCAGCTTCAGGCTGGCTTTGGATGATTCTGTAGCCAAAAGCTTTGTGATCACACTCCAAGGCCGTGCCCTTTTCTCATCATCCGAGGCCCTCTCCAACCTGTTCTCACTCACAGGTCAAGCTGAGCGTCTTCTGTGAACAAGACAGGATCCTGCAGGACTTGGAAGACAAGATACGAGCCCTTAAGGAGAACAAAGTATGTATTGGTTTTGCATAATCTGGGGCTGGGTGGAGGGGGTTTTGTCATCCTCAGTATAGACTGGACTCTGTTTTTAATATCAAACAACACGTTTTAGTTTATCCAGAACAGTGTCTTTGGGGTTTTTTGGTTTTTGGGTTTTTTTTTTTTTTCCGTTTTTAGGGCTGCACCCACGGCATATGGAGGTTTGCAGGCTAGGGGTCCAGTCAGAGCTACAGCTGCTGACCTACACCACAGCCACACAGGATCTGAGCCATGTCTGCAACCTACACCACAGCTCACGGCAATGCCAGATCCATGACCCCCTGAACAAGGCCAGGGATTGAACCCGCATCCTCCTGGATATTAGTCAGATTCATTTCCACTGAACCACGACAGGAACTCCCTGTCTTTGGGTTTTATTTCTTGGGGGGTTTCTGTCTGAACCCAGGGAAAACCTTAGAGGGAGACCTCAGCCTACTTACTCCGAGTACCACCTCCCCGACCTTCATTCTGCTCTGGCCCACCTCTCCCTGGAAGCCCTGTGAGGTGAGCCTGGGAGAAGAAGGCTCCCCTGGCTGCTAGTGATGAGCCCAGGCCCCTGAACCCCAGGGAAGGGGAGCCGCCTTGGAGAAAGTGGCCATAGTTATAACCAGGCCGAGGCTCTCACTTCCTAAGTCTCCTTTCCTCTAAGGATTGGGGCGGTTGAGGAAGCAGTCTGGTGGGGAGGGAGGGCATGGGATGGTAGCCGCTGATATTTGGCCTCTTAGACCCTTGGTGTGAATTCTTTTCTGCATTTTAACCAGGCATTATATTTTACATTCAAGGTTTTTCTGTAACACGCCCCCTTTTCTCGAGCTTCGAGCATATTCCATCTGTTCTTTGATTTAGCCTCATAGTTTATCCCATAAGGAGTGGATGGCCTTCTGCCCTCTCTGTAGATGAGGAAACTGACACAGCTTGTTAAGTGATGTGTCCCGGGAGGCCACCCAGTGAGCAGTGTCAGAGCTGGAATCAGAGGTCCTGACTCTGAGGTGTCCAGCTGGAGGCTGGCCCCTTCAGCCTCAGTTAGACCCAGCAGGTTTGTTTAGTTCCTGGTGTGGTTTGAGGGGGTTCTCCAGGGACAGCCCTGCTACTGTCTTGTTCTTTGGCCCCGGTCTGGCGCAGGACCAGCTGGAGTCCGTGCTGGAGGTGTTGCACAGGCAGACGGAGCAGTACCGAGACCAGCCGCAGCACCTGGAGAAGATTGCCTACCAGCAGAGGCTGCTGCAGGAGGACCTCGTCCACATCCGGGCGGAGCTCTCCAGAGAGTCCACTGTGCGTGGAGGGTGCGGAGGGTGGCAGACACTCTCCCGTCCCCAGGACGGGCTGGCCGAGGGGGTTGCTTCTCATCTCCCGAGCGGGAGCCGAGTTGGTGGTCAGGGGACAGAGTCCTGGGGTAGCGGAAGTCTAGTCTGAGTCCTGACAGTAGCTGACCTCGTCCAGGGTGACGTGTCTGCCTCTGCCAGTGCCTTAAGGTGCTTTCTGTCAGTGACTCCTAGATGGCTGCAGTGACACCCAAGGGGTCAGATGTCTCTGAACAGCCTGCAAGGCTGTTCGCCTGATCCATGTGCAGTAAATTTAAGGTGTCAGAATTTCTTCTGTTTGTCCATCCAGTGCGATGCAGGCCCTTTCTGCCAGAGCTGGGAACCAAAGCACCCCCAAGAGTGGGAGAGGGGGCTGTGCAGGTGGCCTGTCTCTCTCCCCAGGCTTGCATGAGACCCGCCGGGCTCCCCTTCCCGCTTCCCCTGTCCAGTCCTCAGTGGTTGGGAGCACAGGCGATCATGGGGCCCTCTGGGGGGCAGACGTGGGATAACCAAGAACCACAAACATTTCCTTGGCCAACAGGAGATGGAAAATGCCTGGAATGAATACCTGAAGTTGGAGAGAGATGTGGAGCAGCTGAAGCAGACCCTGCAGGAGCAACACAGTAGAGCCTTTTTTTTCCAGGTGACCCAAGAACTCTTCCGAGTTCTCATTTCTTCTTGCGTTTAGCCTGCTCTCCCTTTGGGAACTCTTCCCACAGCCAGGCTGTTGTAAGAAGCCTAAGTTCAGCTCCGCCTGCCCCTCCTGCTCTCAAAGACAGGCTTCCTGGCCATTTTTCTAAGGGTTTTACTGCTCATCATTTGGGAAAACAGCCCCAGGAGGAGACAGTCCTGACCCTGAGAACCTTACAGAGACTCGAGGGTAATCTGTGTTCTGTTCTTGGCCCCTTCTTGGGTTCTTAGCTTCTCCCTGAGGATAGATGACTTCTGGGGAGAGATGCTATCCAGCCTTCACCTGAGCAGCGGTGGGAACGCAGGCCAGGCTGGGTGATACCCACTGCTGTGGCCCCCTCCTCACTCGGGCAGCCCTAGAGCCCTGCTTTTTCTTCCTTAGATCAGGCCAACCCCGTTGATGACTGTCTCTGCCTCCAGAGGTGAGGGAACGCAAGGCCCTGTGTGGTTTTCCTTCTTCCAGGTTGGGCCCTCCAGCTGCCAGTATCCCTCCGTTGGGGTGCCCACCCAGGCTGCCGCCCCACCCTCAAAACTTTGAAAATGGGAAATCCCCTGCTTCCGAACTCAGCTTCAGATCTGAATCTCCTCTTTCAGGGCCCTGGCATAAATTCTGTTTATTTGAATCCAACAAGCATTAATTGAGGTTTCTTTACATACAAGGCACCCTGCGGGGCTAGTCTGGGGGCTCGGCTTGCTAGTTGAGGAATTTGTTCTAGACAAATCAGTTTATTCAAGTGATTTAGAGGCTGCGTTGACTTTCTGCACCTCAGGATCACCCCAAGGAAAGTGAAGGAATTGGGGAGAGGGGGTCAGGTTTGTGGACTAGAAGGCTTTTCCCAGGCCCTGCTGTCCTTCCACTCGCCACTCGGATCTGGCCCGGATAACCCAGTCCCCGACCACATGGAGGGAGACTTTTGCCTGTGGCTCAGGTTGGCCCTGGAGGCTTACCCAGAACTTGTCTTTGTTTCCCATAATTTTCCTTCATTTGAGCTACGTTTTCCTGTTCTTTTTGTATCCCCAGCATTTGGTACAATGGCTTGAAAGTAAATAGGTGAATATTGTTGGCAGAGTCCTTTAAACAATTGTTTCTCGTTACTAGTTCTTTGAACCGTCCTGTCTCATTATGCTTATCTTCTTGAATTTCCACGAGCCACATTAATTTCAGCAGTATTATTTTTTTAGCTCTTCATTCCTTGTGTTTTTTTTTAAATTATACAAATAATAAACAAATGCATTTCTGAAAAGCCCAGACAATGAGACGTAAAATCAAGAAAGGACACAAAATCTCTCCTGCCCCTCTCTGCCTCAGGTCCATCACCTTCCTTATATGTAATCAATGCCATTAGTTTGCTCCGTTGCCTTCCAGACCATTGTCTGTGCATTTCCAAACGTATGCATATACATAGCATCATATAATTTATGTGGGAGTGGAAGTTGGATTTACTTAAGGAGGACTCATACTTCCACATTGCTTGGTAACTCACATTTTTGTCATAACTTTATGTTATCGAAATCTTTTTAGGAAAGCTGGCGCCCGTTTATGCTGCCCCGTAGGTAGCTATTTTTTATTTAAAAAAATTTTTTTTGTCTTTTTAGGGCCATATCCAAGGCATATGGAGGTTCCCAGGCTAGGGGTCAAACTGGAGCTGTAGCCACTGACCTACACCACAGCCACAGCAACACCAGATCTAAGTTGTGTCTGCGACCTACACCACAGCTCACAGCCATGCTGGATCCTTAACCCACTGAGATCAAACCCGAGTCCTCATGGATAATAGATTTGTTTCTGCTGAGTGACGATGGTAACTCCTAAGGAGCTATTTAAATATAAACTTAACTAAATGAACTAAAATGAAAAATATATTCCCTAGTCACCCTGGAACCATCTCCTGTGTTCAGTAGCCACATGTGGCTAGTGGCTTCTGTATTGGACAGCACAGATTATAGACAATTTTCATAGTCTCAGAAATTTTATCTGACATTTTGGTTTAAATAAATGAAATAAGTTTTTAACTCTGAAAAAAAAAGCAAAAAAAGGAGTTCCCATTGTGGCTCAGCAGTACGAACCCAACTAGTATCCATGAGGACATGGGCTGAACCCTGGCCTGACTCAGTGGATTAAGGATATAGGGTTGCCGAGAGCTATGATGTAGGTCGCAGACGCAGCTCAGATCCCTTGTTGCTGTGGCCAGCAGCTGCAACTCTGATTCGACCCCTAGCCTGGGAACTTCCATATGCTGCAGGTGCAGCCCTAAAAAGACAAAAGAAAGAAAAAAAGAAAAGAAATTAGTTCTTAGTTCTTAACTGTTACATAGTATTTCATAGTCTGGATAGTCTGTGCTTTATTTAGCCATTCCTCTTCTGACAGGCATTTAAGTTATTTGCAGTGTTCTGCTTTTATAGACGGTGTCACAATAAGCATCTGTGTAACTGCCTTTTCAAGCTTGTTTACAAGTGGTTGTCTAAGATGGGCTCCTAGGAGGGGACCTGTTGGGGTGAAATGAGTGTACCGTCTTAAATGTTGGCAGATGGTACCAAGTCATCCTCTGTAAGGCTGCACTCATTTGCCCTCCCACCCACAGTGCGTGAGAGCGCTGAACCTGTTTACTGCATCCTTGCCAGCACTTGCTGTTATCAGTCTTTTTGTTTTTTGCTGGTCTGCCTGCTGAAAAAGGACATCTTGTTTTAATTTGCATTTATTTAATTGCTAGTAAGTTAAACATCTTTTTCTCTTTTTTTCTCATGTTTTAAATGTTATGATTTTTATTTTTACCATTATAGTTGATTTACAGTGTTCTGTGATCTTTTCATATAATTATTGGCTATTTGTATTCCTACTGTGCCCTGTTTCATGGTGATTTAATATACAGCAAACCCAGAATCCTTTATCCTCTTCTCCCCTCCAAACAGCAAATAGGTACAATGCACAGATCTTGACACAGACTTCCTAGAGAACTTAGGCCTGTGAGGTACTAGGAGATAGGCCAGTTTGCAGCCTGGTCCCTGCAGCTTGATTTCCACCCACCCTGGTGGCATTGCTCATGCTTTCCCTGAGTGCCACAATGGCCTGGGACGCTCACAAAGCCCTTCTTTGAGTAGGCTCTGCGCTAACTTCTTTGTGGTGATTCTAGGCCAGGCAAACTGATAGTCCTGAATAAATCATTGACAACGGACACAGTCTTACAGCCCCAAATGCAAACTGTCAAGGGCTTGGGAACTTGCCTTTCCTTAACCAGGTTTGGCTGTGAGATAAATCCATAGCCTTTTTGGGAAATATGAATAACTTTATTTACAAAGATCCTCATGGCCACCAGGCCAGGAAAACCAGAGGACGAAAGAACCTAACGGTGACTGTGCGAGTCAGGGATAGGCGAGGCCACCTAGAGGTGTCCCTACTTCCGGACAGTGAGTTCAAGTCTTTGCTGAATGTAGTACAGGAGCCTTCCTGCCTGGCGTGATGTGAAGATACAGGAACGAAAGTCCACTCTCATGCTCCCCCACAACTTCCTTCATCTTGTCATTAAGTTCTGAAATCCCATCGTCCTCGGAGAAGGACGGAAGTTCTCTGGCCTCCGCTCCGCTCTGCTCTTCTCTTACGTGTCGGGATGACAGGCAGGGGGGGGGGCAGGACTGTGAACCGGCAGATAGGGGTTTACCATGGTGATGGCCAGGGGAGGGGGAGAGAGATGATTTTAACCCCGTGCCACCCCCGCCTGTTTCCAGCGGTCTGCTCGGGGACCTCAGCTCTAGAGAGAACCCTGTTTTTAGGACATTCGTACAGAGCGTGGAGCTGAGCCTCGGGCCCGTTATTTGCTTATCAGCCCCGAGACTGTGCACGGAGGTTGGACAGGTGGAGAAAGTATGAGAGTGCGAGCCCCCCTTAGGAGGAAAGCAGCAGACGTCTCTTGTCACAGCTGTCGGACAGTACTTGATCCGGGACTTGTATGTGACTGGCCCTTTATTTATTCAGCATACCTGTGCTGAGAGCCCGCTCCGTGCCCAGCCTTGTGGGGAGGTAGCCGGGAGCAGTGGTCTCGTGGTAGGGACACCTCTAGGTGGCCTCGCCTATCACTGACTTGCACAGTTATCTGTTAAGCTCTTTCCGCCTCTGGTTTCCTGGCCCAGGTGGCCATGAGGATCTTCGTAAATACAGTTACTCATATTTCCCAAAAAGGCCATGGATTTTCTCACAGCCAGACCTGATTAAGGAGAGGCAAGTTCCCAAGCCCCGATGGGTTAACAGAGGGGTTGCTGCTGCTCCCCAGGGTGAGGGGCTTTGGCTGAAATGACAGCATAAGTCCCAAGAAGAAACTTCCGGTGTGGGCCTGAGAAGGAAATGCACCCCCTACTCATCTTCCTCAGGAGAAATCGCAGATACAGAAGGATCTCTGGAGGATTGAAGATGTCATCGCGGGCCTGAGTGCAAACAAGGAGAACTTCAGAATCCTGGTGGAATCGGTGAAAAATCCAGGTGAGGGGGCCGCCTGCCTGGGAGTGGGGTGTGGGAGGCCGGCGCCCGGGGGCGGGATGGCCCCGGGGAGGAGGTCGGGTCATCGCGGAGTGAGCCGCTCCTCCTGTCCTCCCAGGAAGACAGTCTTTGTTCATCGCGTCCTTTGCCTCCCTCCCCGCCCCTCAGAGAGAAAAACGGTGCCTTTGCTTCCCCACCCACCTGTGCCTTCACTCTCATCTCCTGAGAGCAAGCCGCCCCCGCCGCCCAGCCCTCCCGCCAGCCCCACTCGGACCCCTTTGGAGGTTCGGCTCTTCCCCCAGCTGCAAACCTACGTGCCGTACCGACCTCACCCACCCCAGCTGAGGAAGGTGACGTCCCCGCTTCAGTCACCCACCAAGACAAAGCCCAAAGTTGTGAGTGTTTTTTATTTATTACTGAAGTGGGGGGTGGTTTACGATGCTGTGTTCGGTTCAGGTGTACAAGCACAGTGATTCAGGAGAGGTGGCGGAGCCCTGCCATTGTGCTTAGTTTTCCAGAACTGGATGCTCGAGCCCAGCCCTCCCACTGTACGTTTGGGAAAACTGAGGCCAAGCAGGAGGGAGTGACTGTACTGAGTAGAGCGAGTTCATGATCTGCATCGTGCAGAGGTGTGTGGCTGCCCGTGCCGGACTCCTTGCAAACCTGCAGTTACACCAGCCTGTAGGCGGTGAACTCACCTCAACATCCCCTGGCCCTGAGCACCGTGCGAGGCTGTGAGGATACAGGTGGTCTTCACGCCAAGCTCATGGAGTAGAGACAGGAAGGTCAGTGTGCCCATTCCACAGATAAGAAAACTGAGGCCCAAAGGTGTTAAAATTTGTTTTAGGTCTCCATGGTAGTTAGTGGATGCAGTCCACATCTCCTGACCATTCTCCATGCCATCTGGCATCTAACTGGACCTTCAGCCCCAGCCCTCAGGTTAGGTCTGTGGCCCGTGCGGTTGCTTAGGCCAGCACCTTGGCTTGCCTGGCAGAGAGAGGGGCCAAGCCCTTGGCTGAGTCTGGGAGCACAGGAGACTCTAAGGAAACAGAAGATGTGGCCAGGTATTGTGAGAGCTCATGTTCCCAGGGCCAGCCAGCCTTGGCTGGAAAACACGAGGGGCCAGGTCCAAGTGACACAGATGCCATAGCGGAAGGGACCTTGGAATGAGGACTTCCAGGCTTTTGCCAACAAAGGCTTAGAGGAGCTTTGCATGGGTGTGGGGAGCCAACTCATGACCTGAGGGCTGTCGGCACGTAGCAAGGAAGAGAAATCCTTGAGTGCTGACGCCGGGCTCTGAGGTTGATCAGTCAAGGACAACCTCTGTCCCACCACTCCTTCGGAATGTTTATGGCAGGTGGTCTTGGGCTGCGGATAAGGTGCCAGGGAGGTAGGTTCCCAGCCGTAAAAGTGTCAAGACACTATCTTTGCAAGTTGACGAGTACCATGGCTTAAGGTCAAACAATGTTTATGATTGATTGCACCTGTTTCTGGAAAGAATGTTTAAAAGTCAAGCTGAAAATAAACTTGGGGTCCACTCTGAGCCTAGCGTCTGGCGGACTTAGAGTGTGTCCCTCTCAGCCCCACCTTTTGTGTCTTCTTTCTTTTCTTAGTCCTGCAGCACAGGTTTTGGGACCTGCTCATTGTCAGCTGGCTCCGACACATGGGCACCGTGTATGCTCAGGGCTTCTGACAAGGTTGATGCGCAGAGCTGTGTGAAGCACACACATTCTCATACATTGGTTCTCACCATCCACCTGCTTCCAGCCATGGTCTAGGGCCCAACGCTGGAAGACAGGTGCTGGGACCCAAGGTCATTGTGAATTTCTTCATCTTGAGGTCTCCTTCCTGCTCCCAAATCTAAGAGTCATGGAGAATCAGCCACAAAACGGGAGGTAGAAAAGAGCCAAATAAATAATGGGAATGGCTGGGCAGACAGCCGCTGTGACATTAGGCAAGATGAGTGCCAGCTGGGTCGAGGAGCAGAGGGAAAAGGCGGTAGCCTGGGAGCAGGACTGCCTGGATTCCAGCCCTCCTCTCTCGCTGGATCCTCAGGCAAGGCCCACCCTCTGTCTGAGCCTGCTCAGCTTCCCCTTGTGCAGAACGAGCAGCTCGAAATAGCTCATCGCAGAGCTCGTCTTCACAGCCATGTCTCTGTGGCTCAGAGGCAGGGCTTTTCAACTTGGTTGAACATCAGGGTCACCAAGGGGTCTGCTTTCCCCAGTAGCTGTGTATGTGTTCATCAGTTTCCCCATTTTTTATTGTTGGTTGGTTGGTTTATATTTATGTTTGTGAAACAGTGATATAAATCCTGAAACTGACATGAAACATGAATGTATAATTTAATAAAGAACAGGAAAAAAGGCCACCCATGTAACACCAACACACAGACTAAGAGAGAGGACTTTGCCAGCAATCAGAAGCTGTTGGACCTGTGGGTTCCTTTCCAGTGCAGGCCCTTTCTCTTTCAACCAGAGTTAACCACTGTCTTGACTTTTTGAATAATTTCCTTGCTTTTTAATTTGGTTTTGCTATCTGTATTTGCATCGTAAGCATTTCAGTTTTGCCCATATATAATACTGTATTTATTCTTTCATATCTTGCATCCTTTCAACATTATGTTCCTGAGATTCATCCATATCGTTGCATGTAGCTATAGTTATTTTTATTTGCCCTTTCTTGACTTTCATGTCATTTACTTTTTTATTAGATAATACTCTGAAAGGGTACAGAATCAAAGGATATAAAAAATATGTAATAAAATGTCTCCTTCTCACCCTCTGTCTCGAGACATTCTTTTCCCTTCAGTCAAAAGCAATCAGTGGTTTGTGTTTGTCTTTCTGGGGGGCTTTTTAGAAATTGGTGATTCTGAGATTTTTTTCCAGGTCGGAAACTACTGATGCTCAGCCCATGGATCTTTTGGGTGGGCAGCTTAAACTTCACACCGTAATGTGAGGTATTGCTTTAGAAGATTGCTGATAAATCTTTGTAAAACAAGCTTCCAACACCCTTTCCTGAACTCCGAAAAATTCTGAAAAACAAAGCAAAATTACGCCAAGAAAGGGGGAGTTTAGGAGGAAGGAGTCTTGATGGTCATTTGTCCTAGGAGTGGGTGTTCATGGCAGTCAGGGGCCAGGCTGTCAGTCTGTAGAGAAGCCGCAGCCCTTAGAGAGCCCTGGTGGATGGGAGGCAGGGGTGGGATCCTAGAAAATAGCTGCATTCATCACGGCCCAGGGAGTGGGCAGCCGAGAGGTCAGTGAGTCACCCATCCTGACTGCCTATACAGTGTCCCAGTCAAGAAGGAGGGAATATTTTGTAACCATGCACATTTCTGATAGAAAGGCCAGGACCTCCTTGCTCAGGTCTCCAGCCTGCTGAAGGATCCAGAGACCGTGCAGGGCCAGTGAGCTACCTTGTTCTGAGCACGGCGGGGTGGGGTGCTGCCATAAACACACAGAGAAGCACAGATGACTGGCCTGCCTCCCCTGCGGTGCCCTCCAAGCAAGTGAAGTGCGTCCTGGATTGAGTTTAGGTAACACTTTGGAGAAATGGAAGACGTGTGAATCAAAGGGAAGACTGGGGTTGGAGCAGAGGCGTGCCCCGTCCTCACAGCTCAACCCGGGGAAACACTGGCATCTTTGGGTTCAAGTGATCGTGGCCTGCAGGCCCGAGGTGGTCTGTTCCATTTGAGCGACCAGTGTGCTGGTAACACTCAGCATCCTCTCTCTGGGCCCTGATTCTGTTTTTTTTTTCCTGAGCAGGAAGACGAGGCACCTCCCAGGCCCCCGCTCCCTGAGCTCTACAGCCCAGAGGACCAGCCCCCGGCCGTGCCGCCCCTGCCGAGGGAGGCCACCATCATCCGGCACACTTCAGTGAGGGGCCTCAAGCGGCAGTCAGACGAGAGGAAGCGAGACCGGGAGCAGGGGCAGTGTGTGAACGGGGACTCGAGGGTGAGCAGGGAGGGCCCTTGGGGTTGCCCTGCTGCTGGTGGGGGAAGAGGGTGGGTGGCGGGACAGCGGGCAGGTGTGACGGCCTCTGCCCGCAGGTGGAGCTCCGGTCGTATGTCAGTGAGCCTGAGCTGGCCACCTTCAGCGGTGACATGGCCCCTCCCTCGCTGGGACTCGAGGGCCCCGAGAGCAGGTACCAGACGCTGCCAGGCCGAGGTAAGGCAAGACTGTCTGTGGAGTCTTTCTGGGAAGCCCGCCCACCACCACACCACTGCTCCCCAACCCGCACCCTGTCCTCACCCGCTGCTGCCTGCAGTGCAGGGCCTCGGGGCGCGTAGCGGGGGACTCTGGGCTGTGCGGGGGGCCTGGCCTGCCTCCCTCCGTCTCCCCTCCCGATTCTCTTCCTCTTTTATTACATCTGCCCCTGGGAACAATGATCATAGCAATTCCTGTAAATCCTGGCTCTGTTTTAAGCATTTTCTATTCAGTTAGTTAAGAGTCACGGTAATCCTACGAAGGAAGTACTGTTATTATCCTCATTTTAGAGGTAAGAAAACCAAGGCTCAGAGAAATTAAATAACTTGCCAATTCAAAAATGAGTGATGGAGCCAAAATATAGTCCCGGAGTCCTGGCTACAGAGCCACTGCCCACTGCAGGTGGGCTGTGGGTGACTGCCCACCGCGGGCCTACCGGAGGGTTTTCTCCTCTTCTGTGTCACTCAGTGAGTCCTTTCTTTAAGCAAATACACCTCTCTCCTCAGTTAGGCCTCCTTCTCACTCTCATCCCCTGTCCCTTTGAGATGGGGGTAGGAATAGACTTAGGCCCTCAGGCTCACCCATGCCCCCTTTTCCCCACAGCCAGACTCTCTCCCCCAGAAATCCCTTTAGAGGGAGGTCCCTGGAAGCCCTGAGCAGGCTGACCGCACCCCCTCACTTGGTCCTCCTGTCTGCTCCCCAAGGTGGGAGGTCAGGTGCCTCCCCGCCCCATTGACCAGGTATGGAAACAGGAGGCCGCACAGCCATGATTTGGGCACCTGTGGGGTTATGTGACTCCTAGCCCACCACGTTATCTAGGCTTGCTGTGGCCTGAGCTGGTCTGTGGAGGGGACTGGCTTTCGCTGAGTTGGGCCACAGCTAACCCTGTTCCCATCATTCATTACAACCTAGAGGCGTTTATCAATGGCAGCCTTGGTGGCATTTGGGGTGGGGCAGTTCTTCATTGCTCAGGATTCGCTGGGTATCACGGGACATTTCTTGTTCTTTTTCCCACGTGCTAAATGCTAGAGGTGGCCTGTCAGTGTGATGCCCATTTCTAGATGTCAGGGACCAGCCTTGATAAGACTGCTGCCGGTGGACAAAGTGTGGACTGGGGCTCCCTGTGACCTTGGACAAGCTGCTCAACCTCTCTGAGCCTTAGCTTGTGTACCTCTGCAGTGCTTA